>JAYKQN010000002.1:14065000-14330000 GCA_036785175.1 Eupleurogrammus muticus | reverse complement strand
AAGTGTTTGTGTGACCTGAAATTAATCCTGCAATGTTTACTTTTTTCCATATACACACAGCTGCACACATCGCTAGTAGAATTACACACACACACACACACACACAAATGACAAGACACACATGTCAACGTCGCCAGTCTGTGAAACACAGTGAATCTACATATTATGTCTAACTGTTGTCAAACAAACCACTGACTGACACAGTTTATTTAAATCAGAATGAGTGGTTTACTCTTGGCAGTAGCCTGCCAGCACCCTCTCAACCTACCTTGGTAGAAAAGACAGGTGTCAAGGTTACAATACATATACACTGTTGTTTCACAGATCATGTGGATTTAGGTCAAAGTTCAAGTCAATAAAGTCATTTATATTGTGTTGCCATGCTGCTCGATTTGAGATTACTAATGAAAGTGAATTTTACATTGTTTTATTTATTTTGCTCTTTGCTGTTATTACTAAATGTAGAATAGAATGAATGCACTGTATTCTTTATATTGTGGAGAGACGTAATATGACTGTTAAAGGATCAATTGGGCCCTTAATTCTACATCATAATGTTATGTTCTACTCCCCCAAGGTTGTTTCGCATTTCGATTTTCACATTTTAAAACCTGCAGAAGATTTGGGGTTTGAAGATATCATAAAACCGCTTCCTATAGGCAATGTGATGCAGACCAAAACATACGTTGTTTCTAATTCAGTGATTATGGTACAGTAGCACTTATAACTTGCAGGTGTGTGTCAGGTTTCAAAACATCCGGGTTGTTCAGTCCTTAGGTTTTTTTTTTGATTAACTTTAGTGAAGGCGGACTGCTTGGAGTGCAGACAAATGACGAAACAAATGCTAAATTACAATTTGGTGGCAGCGATCTTCCTTGTAAAGGTAGCAGCTAAGCTGACAGTCCGGCGCACGCCCATGCACAGCCCACATTTACTAAAATGAATAAAAAAACTAAAATCTGAACAGCCCAGATGTTTTGAAACACGACACACACCTACTTACCTAATTATTAGTGCTCCGTACCATGATCAATCAATTAGAAACAATGTATGTTTGGTCTGCATCACTTTGCCTATAGGAAGCCATTTCATGATATCTTCAAACCCAAAATCTTCAGCAGATCTCCAAATGTAAAAATCAAATTGCACCTCACACCTTGGGTGAGTAGAACATAACATTGTGATTTAAAATTAAGGGCCCATTTGGGGAAAAAAATGGTCTTATATTTTATACTAATCAAGTAATAAAATAGACTAATGAATAATAATTGATAATTAAAAAAATATTTAATAATTGTTAGGTGCAGCCCTAAACCAGAGTTAATGAGGGAAGGTAGTTTTTTCTGGCATCTTCTCTGATGACTTTCAAGAAAAAATAAATACCAAACATGCCGCTTCCCGCTTTGATGAGCAGACGCAACCGCTGCACTGAAACAGGATATCCTGCCTGTTCTCTCTATGGGGGCATTAGCAATAGACAGGATAAGTCCTTGTGGGGGTAGTTATACTCTTATACCTTATGTTTGTTATTGCACTTGCATATTGCTCTACTTTTTTTGGTGGTAAGAACAATTGATACAAAAAAGGATAGGTGGATCTAGAGATTGAATGGGTTTCAGAAAGTCTATTAACAATTTCAAATCAAAGTTCATTAATGATTTGGCTTAAAAGCACTAGATGCATATGTCCACTCTGGGGCGTGATGCTACGAAACAGTATTTTGTTACTACTGTAACTGTGTATATACTCTGTGTGTGTGTATGGCCATGCTGCAGATTATTTTCTGATACTCTCACTGCTATTCTCATCAGTCGTCTTTTATTAAATATCTTTCCAGTTCTGCCAGCCTGGAGGTTGGAGGCTCTACAGGGAGAGGAGAGCACCCACCTTCTTCACTGTTGTGCTGACAGATATAGATTCAGACAGACACTACTGCTCCTGCCTTACTTTCTACGAGGCAGAGGTCAACTTGCAGGTGAGATTGCACACACTCCAACGTACGCAGTCTTTTTCTCTCTCTCTCCCTCGTACACACACACAATCACACACACACGCTTGCTCGCTCGCTCGCTCTAAAATCACCAATTCACTGAGGTAAATAGGGGCTCTAAATTGAGAAAAGAACAAGATAGGATATTTTGGCGATATCTAATATGATATCTCTATACTGTCCAGCCCGATAAAACACAATGTTATCACATCAAAAAAATCACAACAAAGTAATTTAATGACACAATTCAAATGAATTGGGTTAATCTTAATAGTCTTGAACAGGACCTGGCTGTAGATGTTATGTGACATTTTATGTTTCGGTTATTTTCTCTATAACCTTGATTTCAAAGACCTGAGAGTTGCAGTTTATTGAGATTTTGTTCCAGATAGTTGGAGCATAAAAACTAAACACTGCCTCTCCATAAAGTTTTATATTACCACACACCAGGGTACATTGTAGAGTAAGCAAAGCAGTGGCATGAAGCTCAGTCCACTAGCAGGGCATATTTTTCAAATAAGTAAACAATATTGTTAAAATATTGCAAATAATGAAAATATTGCAATATTTCAAAACAAAGAATGTCAACCATCAGTCTAGAAAAAGAGTAGCCTCATTAATCTTGAATATGTAAGGTTATGAGTTAAAATCATCAAGTACAAGTCTTTTTCTGTTTTCCATTTTAGCCGCATGGTTATTTTTTTGCTTTTTTTTTTTTTTTTTAGCTTTCCTTGGTACTGTAACACCCAGGAATGTCTTTTGCGTGTGTGATGTCTTCCAGAATTTAAGGCATTACCAGAAAACAAAAGCCCCCTTGGATCTAGCCTTATGAATTGCGTGCTGGTTGGGAGACACTGAGAACAGACCTATGCTCCCCTTTAGACCCTTCAACCGGTCACAGCATAAATCTTTACAAACCCCATAAATTATTGATTACAACAGATTTGTTAGAATGGGATCATTTTTATTCTTATGAATGATCTTGTGAGTATCCCTGCCCACAGAATACCAGGCAAATTGTTTCACTGTGTTTGCTTTTGTACTGTTAGAGGCCTTAAATGACTCCTGTCCCTCTGTCCATTGTGAATTCACATCCGCTCACATTCTTGTTAAAGCAGCAATTACGTGTTTTAAACTTACGGTCCACTGTGTGCGGAAGAGAGTCACTTGTCGGTACGTCTTCCTCTATACTGTAGAATATCAGCTTATAGCAGGAATCAGGCCGTAATTACACAGCACAAGTTTGTTTACGCAACTGGGCACATTTTTTCGCGGTGCTTCAAAAGCATCAGGAAGGATTTAGGGCAAATTGCTACATTAAGGAGAGTAAATAACTAAAAATAGCCCTGTTGTTAACTGTTATGGAGTCTTCTCAGAAAAGCCTAGTGACAGACTGACTGACTCTCATTTCTCGTCAGTGGTTGCTAAAGTCCTTCAGCTATTTAAAAAAAAAACACACAACTGCATTGAAACATTAATCCTAATTTGCCTGTTTTCTGTACTCGCTACCCTCAGCTCAGTGGGGAGAAGACAAAATGTCTTTACCAGATTGAGACTTTATGAATATTGCTTTTAACATTTTTGGGACACTGTTGTCTAGTTGGGACTGACAATACTAGGGCCCAGAGACTTTGTCTTTTACATGTACTACATCAATGTTTATAGTAGCTCTGTGAAGCACAAAATCAAATCTAAGAGAGCTACTTTTGCAGAAATAGAAGGATAGGTAGGGACTTCCGACATTTTTTGACTTTGGAAGAGTGTTTAAATATTTTTCCGCCAGTGACTAAAACGCAAATTGTCCTATATCTCAACAAGATCACACTTCCTTTATCAGTTAACAAGTTTCACTAATTAAAACACAATAATTTTTAATATGACCTTTTATTTGAGTAAAACATGATTAGACATATCTGATTTTAAAACCTATATGGTCAATCGGAGCCAGTTGTAACATTGCAGTAGAAGCTATCAACCAGTTCAGTTGCAACCATGAATTTATCACAAAGAGATTCAACTATTAAAAAAAAATCAAAGCCATCCAGAAACCATTGGATTGGATGGTACCAACATGATTGAAAGTTTGAAGAAAAACGGCCCAGAACTTTTTCAGTTATCTTGCTAACAAAAAGACACCAGCGAAAGCCTCACCTCCTTGGCCAAGGTAATAACTGAGATGTTTGTATATTCTAAAAATACATTTTCCCAGGAAACATGGATGCTTATATGATTAGTGAAGACTAAACTTGAAATATACCTCTTGCACAGTATCTCTTTACCTTTCCGTCAGCCTTGTATTTCTAAAGAGATTAGACTATATTTGGCCCTGTCCAGATATCACGTTACTGCAAAACAAACACACATTCCTGGATATGGCAATGAAGATCTTCTTGAAAACGTGAGTGTGTTTTAACAATCTTTACGCTCTAAACTGACTTCCTTATCTACCCAATTGGATTCCAGTGAGAGTCCAAACAGGCGGTGGAGGAATGTGTTTTGTCTAATAATTGAACCAAATCCTAAGAATAATGGTGAAATGTTCCCCACATCTGAATGGGATATTTCATCCCATACTCCTCAGTCCCAGGATACTGAAGCACTTACGGCATGTTTTCACTGTCTGGAGAAATATACCAGATTGTGATAAGGGATTTAGTTAGGAATGAGCACTGAGGGGTTGGTTTATCAGTGTCCTGATGGACGATCCACGATGGAGACAATTAGATCCAGACTGACATTGTGGCTTGCACAACAAGCTTGTTGTGACGCAGATAGCAAAAACAGCAAGACACTGACTTTTGTGTTTCATATCTGAAGTAGTTTTTCTTTTCCACATCATTACTTTTTCTGGTAATGTTTTTTTCCCCCTATAATCATATTAAAAAACACTGGATACTTGTAATATGCTACTTGCTCTTTTTTTTAAATATATAGTACCTACATTCAGTACAGTATGTGTGTAACACCAACCACGTAACAAATTCTGTGTATAAGGTCTATATAATGATTGTTTTAGGGCTAATTGAAATAATAATAATAATATTCTGCTAATTATAACAATTACCAAACATTGTGAAGTTGTTATCCTCATTTAGTATCACTATCAGTGTTTCTATTTTGCTATGTTAGTATTAGACTCTGAGTGAGCTCTTTTATTAATAAAATTGTAATTTTTGCAATACCACTGGGGTGAGGAAATATGTGAAATAGGGACTGATTGGTGAAGGAGATAATCAACAGCCCAAACTTTAATAAATCAGTGTCTCCTCTTTGGGGATAAAGGAAGTATTTTGGGTAATCTATGACATCTATGACTGAGTCTAATACACTTAGTCTGCATCCTTTTTTGTTTGGTAGGACTAATAAAATAATATTAATAAAATATATTTCGAGGCATCTTTTACAATGCCATTAACAAACTAAGGTAGCTTAATTTTAGCATATATTTCTTATTAATATACATCATCACATACGTGTTTTCCTTTGGAAAACATGCTGGACACATCCTATAAAACGTGATGAGGCACAAAATGAATTTGCTGGCTAAACCAGGAGCTCAGTGGTTTTGGCATGCTCTGCACTACAGTTCAGGGTCTGCAGTTTATAGCACATTGCTGAACTCTTCAACTGAAATAGCTTTTCTTTTCAATGTTTCAGGGATCAAAGAGTATTGAGGCTGATGGAGATGAAGATGAAGATGAAGAGGCAGCGGAGGATGGCCTGATCCAGCCAGCTCAAGTGTTTGCACCAAAAAGTCTCATTCTCGTGTCCAGGCTGGATTATCCCGAAATATTCCGGGTAATAAGACACTATATGATTACATTTTGAGAGACATAGAGACATAAGCACTTCTGATCCTTTCATCACTGACTAGTATATTGTTGCTGCAGACTCACTGTCATGCTATCCATTCCAACAGGTTTTCTGCACATTTTAATAATAACTAATAATAATGCAATCAAATCTAGGAGTCAAGTTGAAATATTGGTGAACCTTAAGATACACTACTTATTGCAGATTACACTGTATAAAGTTTGTGTCCATTTTATAATGTCTTAAATTGTATTTCACTTGTTATCCTACCAGGGTTGCTTGGGTCTAATCTACACTGTGTACATCGACAGCATGAGTTTCCCTTTAGAGGGTCTCGTGGCCAATCTCTTCATATTCCAGGTTCCTGTTGCTGGTGGGTCCCAGGTGAGACTTAACTAAGGCAAAGCATGCTGAAACTACCACCATCTTTTACAGATCCACTTTGTTGCTGTCAAGGTTACCGTCCAATGTATTGATCTTGTAGCTACAGCAATGCATTGTTGAGATTGTTGAACAGCCACAGACCATACTTTTTCAAAACATATTCTTTTTACATATTGTCACTTTGATATAACTACAGCCTATAATGGAGCAAATAGAGCATAATTATTACATATTGTTTATAGATTTTTAGAGGAATACATAATAAAACACTTTACTTTATGGCCAAATACCACATCTTAATACTACAAAACCTTTAAAAAAAAGAAAAAAAAACAGGAGGCACATGTGGCTTAAATATCTTGAAAAATGATTGCACATCTTCACGAATGCCGCTGTGGAAAAGTCCACTCCACTGGTAACAATTGTAAATTTGTTTTAAATGGTTGTTTATGTGCTGTAAGAGGAAAGAATTTGGTATGTTCCCTGTTGCCCAGCAGGTTGCCCTTTAAAACACCAAGTCTACCTTTAGGCAAGTTTGCAGCAGTAGCACATGAACATTTGTCAAAATATCACCTAGTTAAACACAAAGGTATGTCAAGAATTGTCTGAGTGGAGACCTTTGATCGTTATTGTAACTTGAGGAGTATTGTTTTCTATATTCTAAATCTGTAATGTGGAACCTTTGTCTCTCCCTTCTGGTGGTGAGAGTGTAATTACAGGAACATTGTCCGCACATGCTTACGTCATAGGCTCTGCTAGCTGGCTTCCTTTACTTTTGTGGCTGTAAAATGGTGGATTAATTGTTTAGAATGTCACACAAGCTCTGTGGATGGATTTTTTTCACTTTTAGAATTTGATCGATTTACTCTGTGGTGTTTTTTTTTACAGAAGGCAAAAGCTGTTACAGATCCACTGTGTAGGAAAGTTAATATGTGACTTTATTAATCTTTAATATTTAGACAATAAAGTAACCAAAGTAGTGCCTAGAAGCAGAAGAAAGGACAAGAAGGAGTCTCATTTGAAGGTTTGGATGTAGAGGCTAGACCTACTACTGTGAAACACAGTCTACTGTGAAACACACTGGTGGTGATAGGCTTAATCAGCTTTACACAAACTCATTTGGCAAAGATGTAAATTGATTGGATGTTTATATGCAAAAGTTCCCCACTGCAGCTTTAAAGGCCAACAGTTCCTATATTTCTGTTTAATAGGCCATGTCACATTGCTGGAGCCTTGTAAGTTATATTTTTGTGAACATATAACTAAGATTATATTTTAACAGCAAGTGTCTTCTTTATTTGATGCAACCACAGTACACTCTGCTAGAAATCTGAATGGAGTTGCAGACTTTTTTTTTTACCCTTATAGACACAATGGATGTAGATGTTTTTTTCCTTACTGATTTCTGACTTTTGCTGTGTTTTTTTTATATTCCAGAAGCTATTTAGCCTGGGAGCAGGAGACAGGCAGCTCATCCAGACGCCTCTGAATGACACATTGCCTGTCACGTGCAAGAGTGTTGCTCTACTCTTTCAACAACTAGGTGGGTTCAGACACTTTGATAACCAATAAATATTAATGATGAGAGAGGATGTTGTGTCACATTTACACAATATCTCCTTTTTTTAAATGTGAAGACATATGCAGTGCTGTGGCTAACACCGAACATGCAGAAGATCATTGTTTAAATCATATTACTTGCATCATCATCATTTTAGCTGATTCAATTAAGCTGTTTAATGTGTGTAACATACATGCAGTCTTGATCCTTATCAGAATTTTAAGGCTCCATTTTAGTTTTTGAAATCACATGGTGTTAAACTAGATTGCTGTATGACTTGAACAATCAGGACACTTTTACAACAACCCATTAAGATCTTGGATATTAACTCTACACTGAATGTGTTTGAGGTAAGACTAGGTGGTTTTTGCTTTGTCCCACCAGTATTTTGGGAATTTTGTCTGGGCTAGAACAAGAACATGGTAAAGATTTGATGCACTTCACTGGGTTCATGTTGTTTACACAATATGTTTGTACTATACACTATTCAAACAGGCAATACATGCTCTTTTATAGATGCATTGTGCCTGATTTGCCATGACTCATATATGGAGCAGGTAATGGCATGTGTCATAAATGCAGCTATTGTACATTATATTTCTATCTACATCTATGAGCTGTTGATTTGTAATAGAAAATTGGCCTTCAACTAGTCTCATTTGATTAGAAGAATGTGCTTCTAATCAGAGTGGATTTAGTTTCTTCAGTGCATTAACACCATTCTGTGTTTGGACAGAGAGCACATAGGGGGTACTTACATACTTGTGATTAGGGTCATGTAAACCAGCCAATCTGATCACACAAAACAAAGTAATCTTGACATACTGTAATATACAATCATGGTCCATGTCCATAAGATTCATTAATCAGAACAGAACATGAACATTTGGGGCGTGTTGGAAAAAGGCCTGAATATGTGTCATTGTTCTTAATTTCTGGTAATTATGCTGTCTAGTAAATGTCATGTCAAGTTATGCAATAGGTGGAATGTTGTTTTTTTTCCCTTAAGTCTAACTTGTTTTAGTTCCAGTCCAATTAGTTTTGGAAAGTTACATGACTTGTTACTGTTGTTTAATAGTAACTATGTTCATAAAGGAACATGCTATGATGTTGTATGTGTTCACTCTCCACAACCAGATTTGTGTTTTTTGTGTGTCTTTTTTTCAGTCTGATGATAATTACTCTATATTGTTTCTTTCCACCAATTTCTATTTAATTGATAAGAGATTTGGGCTTTACCTACCAACAATCCACAGGCCACAGTTGACAATCTGATCCACTCTCTTTCTATAGAGTATAAAGAGAATAAAGCTCTGTATCATGGAGATCCCTCTCATGTTGCTTCCCAGCACTTTAGTTACAGTTCAAAGCTTTATCATCCCATTTCGTCCTGCACCAATTGTGTAGCCAACTTAATAAATGTATTGTAAAGTCTCTTATAAACAACACGCTAAGATGTTAGCCGATTTAGTTAGTAATTTATTCCACACTCTAGCACAGGCTTCTCTGGAACATAGCCATCTTATTCCAAGACACATTTCACACACATTTCCCCTTCTTCTAGTTTTGTCTCCTTGCTGTAGTTTCATGCAGACATAATG
Source organism: Eupleurogrammus muticus (assembly GCA_036785175.1). Taxonomy (NCBI): domain Eukaryota; kingdom Metazoa; phylum Chordata; class Actinopteri; order Scombriformes; family Trichiuridae; genus Eupleurogrammus; species Eupleurogrammus muticus. The sequence goes on along the minus strand of JAYKQN010000002.1, from coordinate 14,320,651 downwards.
GAAAATTGCATAAAAGAGCATCAGTGGTGCTGGAGCTTGTTCAGCCCTGTGCCCTTTTAATGGACATTTTCCTGGATATGGCTGGTTTGTGGTATTGTCGATGTATTTTGCCATGGTAGTATTAGCCACCTACAGTGTAACACCAACAATGAGATACCTAGTCCTTGGGGGATGAGTTAATAATGGCATTGTATTCTTCCCTCCACTTATGCCCCCTTTGCATTGCAGCACCCACTTATGCATTCTGCAAAGAGCTACAATTTTGACATCGCAACCATGGACCTTGAATTGCCAGTCACTCTTCTGACCATACAATTCAAAACGTGCAGTTGCGTGTTCTCCTCCTCCTCCCGCTGTTGTACAGCAATAACAAGAAGCGTAACAGATCATTATTAACTGGCTGAGTCCTTAATCTCACTTTCGTTGGCAGTTTAATTGTGTAGTAGAATCAATGAGCATACAGAGTCAAAGTGAACTAAAGTGTTGACAGAGTTAATCATTTTTCCTTTACATGCCGACAGGAAGGCAAAGGTCTGCAGTCACCTGATCAACTACACGTAAGCCAAGAACAAGTGCATCGTTTCCACTTATTAGTTTTTCCTCTTACCCATATAAGGATTAGCAAGTCGCTGGCAGGTCGGCACGTTGGTTTCTGTGTGCAGGTCACCAGAGTCATCGGAGAGGAATGTGTGTTGAGCATGTCACACGGCACAGGAAGTACATCCCCCACCGGGGCGAGATAAAAACAGCCATCAACAGCCCCTGTTGTTTGTTGTTTGTTGCCTTTGTCTCTTCTGTTGTCTGGAGCTGTTGCTGGCACTTTTTATTTAGTGCTCAGAAATGTCTGATTGTGTCACTGCAGCATCAATAGATTTCTGGGGGGGGGATGATAAAGGCTCACTAGTTTGTAGCTCTCTAGATAGAAAAAAGGGCGCATCAAAATAGTGTTTAATTGCATTTGTAACTAAACTTTCCGTTTCCTGTTTATCACTCAAGTGCTCCACTCAGGCAGTCAAATGTCCAGACTCAGCGCCCCCAGTGGTGCAGATATGTCTGCCAGTGTTCCTCTCTTTATCATTCCAATGTATGATGAATTAGTCTGTCAGTCGCTTGATAGGAAACAACAACAGGAACTGTAAACTTAGAATTCTTCCAGATTGTCACATTGGTATTTCAAATATTATTTATACTGTATCAGAGTGTGTAATTTCCTTTGTTTTTCCAAGATGACTTTTCCCATAGGTTTATATTCCATGTTTAATATAAATCCCATTTGTTTGTGGAAATGTTTTTTTAATTATGTTATCATGTGCCAGGAGTTTACAGGGCTTAATATAGCTGTGTACTTGCAGAATATGTGCACTGATTCTAAATCTTATTTGACATATGCATCCTAAAATTACTATATTCATTGTTTTGTTTTTTTTCATTAATGTTGTCCAGGTTTAGCTCAGTATGTATGGAAACAGAAAGGCAGTGCAAACACCCACCAGACATAGCCACACAGAGGCATAGATCACTCTGGTAGGTTGTCCAGCGAACCAGAAAGGATGCAGTAGCAGATAAAATATTCTTTAAAATACATGGGTCTCAGGCTTCTTCCCTATCAAAGAACTGGTACAAGTCAGAGTACATTTGTAATTAATTCCACAGATTTGGCAGACAGATTTTAAAAATGAGACTAGTACATCAATATCATTAGTAGCACTATGACCTTATATATTATTGTATAGACAGTATGATAATAGTGTCTAAATTTATGAAGTCTTGAATCTGTCATGGAAACTGTTGCTTGTTCTAGTCTTGCTTGTGTTTGAGGTTTTTAAATTTCCATGGGTGTTTGATAAATGATTTGGAACAATGTGGCAGTCACATTCCAACACATTCATTTTCATTCTCCATGTTCTCATTCTAGGAATCCAAAATGTCCTAAGCCTATGCTGTGCGGTTCTGACAGAACACAAGGTTTTGTTCCACTCCACCAGTTACCAGAGGCTCGGGGAGGCGAGCCGCGCCCTGGAAGCCCTCATGTTTCCCCTTAAATACAGGTCGGTATTTGTTTGACCCTAGCAGCGGGACTGGTTCTCATGTCACTTCACAAACACTTGCCTTCCATGGTCTAAAATGGCTATACCTACTGGATGAAAATACTCTTTAAGATCACCAAATGTGACCTTGTATATCTAGTAACTAGAATGGGTTATATTGGGTAAATATTTTCCCTCTCATTATATTTTCCCATCACTATATTTTTAGAAGTCACTTCTCCTATAAATGCCTTTCACTTGAGTAATCAATAACTTCTTTCCCTTAAAAAAAATAAATGCATGTATCACACTCTATGCCAGGGGTAGGCAACCCTGGTCCTAGAGAGCTGCAGTGGGTGCAGGTTTTTGTTCCAACCGAGCAGTAACACACCTGATTCTACTTAATGAAAGTCCTCAGCAAGAGCTGTAATGGTTGATCAGTAGAATCAGGTTTGTGATTGCATGGTTGGAACAAAAACCTGCACACACTGCGGCTCTCTAGGACCAGGGTTGCCCACCCCTGCTCTATGCCTTGTGAAGCAAAAATCAAAAGAGTCCTTCCAGCAATATTTTAAAACTTATATATGTATTGTATTTAGAAGAAATATAATAATATAATAAAGGTCAAACACTTTTATAAGCAAAGGCTGTGCGTGCACTGGAGGCTTCCATTTTTCACATCAGGTATCTTAACTTATATAAGTTGTATTCAGCAACATAATTGGCTGAAAATGAAAAATCCAGTCCATTATGAGTCAATTCCCCCACAGGGGAAAGGTTTATATATATATATAAAGGGTGTTATTGCAACATTTATGAACACCATCTGTGTGCCATGCCCTGTTTCATACTTTCTGCTGTCTTGACAGTTTAAAGCAAGCATTTTACTCTTTTGAGTTTCATAATTCAGTGTTTCATCATTTTTTTCAGTGACACATATGAGGCTCTCTGTTACTGCTCATTGTGTAATTACTCCTTGTCTGTCTCCCTAATTTTGTTGTACATGCATACATATATTTTTCCACTGACATTTCCTTATCTATTTTTAGTTATCCATACATCCCAATTCTGCCGTCACGGTTGCTGGAGGTGCTGAGCTCACCCACCCCCTTTATCATCGGAGTGCACTCCATGTTTCAGAGTGAAATCCAGGATCTGGTGAGTGTTCATAACTTGAAGATCTTTTAGACTCCAATATTTGGTTGATGTCCTGATGCTTGAGGATGTGTCGTAACAGATTAGAACTTGTTCTTTCCACCAAGATTTAATTTCACAAGCACTTTGGGTTCAGGAAATTGTTTTACTCATAAAGGTGAAGTAATCTGCTGGTAAAAAAATGTGAATGTAGCTGATTTTCAGCCAATCTTTGCATATGTGTTATTACTCAGCCTTCCCACCAGCTGAAGAAACCAACTGACCTATCAGTGTTTTATGTGTCTTCACCAGTTGGATGTTATTATTGCTGACCTGGATGGAGGAACAATAAAAATCCCTGAGTGCATCCATTTGTCCCTGCTCCCTGAACCTCTGCTACACCAAACACAGACTGCCCTGTCTCTGGTAAATTTTTGAAAAACACCTACACATGTATTCATGATGAAAACATTTGCATTAGCATGATCTGGTTACGCGCCATGATGCAGGTGGAATGTCCACAAAATATTGGTGTTCTAAAATTTCTATGAATAAGACATCTTTTGCTTTTGCTTATGTTAGGTTTTGCACCCTGATCTGGAGATAGCAGACAATGCATTCCCTCCACCTCGCACTGCACCATCCAACCTCAAGTTGTTGGTAAGTCAGTATCAATATTGCTATAGAGTCCTCCCTTTACCAGTTCTTCCTCAGAATGTCTGAATGTACTGTAAGGAGTGAATCATGTCCTCCTTATGTGGGAAGATTGTACTGATTGCATCAGTCTCTTATAAAGTTAGTTTTGGGAAATAGGGCCCTAAATGATTGTAATGAACTACTGAAAAGACAAATAAAACATGCCTTATCAGGTTGACATCATGGCATAGCTGTGATGAATCTTTGTGTGTGTGTTGTGCGTTGTGCGTGCGTTTTCAGGATAAAGAGGTGAGGACTGTCTTTCTCCGGCTTTTTGCACAACTCTTCCAAGGCTATAGGTCTTGCCTGCAGCTTATCCGCATTCATTCTGAACCTGTTATTCATTTTCACAAGGTAAGAAAGTCCCAATACTGAATTCAAAAGTTTTAAAAACCTAATCTTCCATTATATTAACTTAGATTGAACTACTTTAGCAAGTGGTGCTGAGCAAACATATTGTTCTTTTAATTGACCAAGACTGTTTCTGCTGGCGACCTAATGACAGAGTGGTTAGGATGCATACCACATGGGCAAACATGCCTTAAGCAGTGAGTCTTCAGTTCAAATCCTGGCTGGCCAAACTCTTGCTCTATGTCATTCCCCTAAACTTTGCCCCTTTACTGTCTCTATACTTTTGAGTAAAAATGAAGGCAAAAAAACGGAAAGGTCAAGTTCAGCAAGATTGAAATTAAAGGCCGATAAACCTTTCAGGCGTGTGCGTGTGCGCGTGTGTGTGTGTGTGTGTGTGTTGTTTTAAATGTGTTGTAGTAGCTCCATGACTCTTTCGTGTTGCGATCCTTTTGTTTATGCAAGCCCCGGACACAGTCCTCTAACCTTGGGCAAACCCCGGCAATGGTCCATATGAAACTTATTAGGTTTACATTTTTGTTTTGTGCAGAGGTTTTTGTTTGTTCGTGTCTGTGGTGTCTCCGTGGTAACCCTTCAGCACATCATCCTCAAAGTACCCCACATGGATTCTATTATAAACAAACGCTCGGTTTATTTGCCTGGAATCGCTGAATAGAGAAGGCTTGAGTGAACTATTTTTTATCTCTTCTACATGAAAGCACAAATAATTATGCGTAAAGTAAATTAAATTCATTTGCATGTAGTCATATACAACTACTTTTATTTCCTTTTTGTACATGCTGAAGAGCCTATCCCTACATTTCAACATAAAAAGAGATATTTTTAAAGATTCTGTAATCATATTCTAAAAGTGGCTGCTGTAACCATGTTTGCTTTTAGTCTACAACATATCCATATGAACAGGATTACATTGCTGCCATCTGTGTTTGTGTAGGATTGTAACTGCTCTAATTCTGACATTATCCAGACTGCCTTTCTGGGCCAGCGAGGCCTCATTGAGAATGATTTCCTAACCAAGGTTTTGGATGGCATGGCCTTCGCTGGCTTTGTCTCAGAGAGAGGACCGCCTTACCGAGCCTGTGATCTCTTTGATGAGGTACTGCACCATGATGCTCTACTTAAATCTAAAACTTCACTACAGTACATTTCATCAACTATAAGTGGAGACATTTTACACCAACATTCCTTTTACACTGAAGTGGACTTGTCACATCTGGAAATATGCAGTCTGTCTGATAAGGAATACTGTACATATATAAATCCGTTTACTGGAATCTTTGCTTTATTTTGTGTTTTTAGCTGGTGGCCTTAGACATCGAGAGCTTTAAGGAAGAGGAGGTCAGCCCCACCAAGTTGCTGAAGCGCATCAGGGAGCTCTCTGAGCAGTTATACAGAAATGTAAGTTTCGGTGTTTTATTTGTGTTTGACTGTAACCTAGATATGCACTTTTTTTATTCTGTCTATATTTTATATACAGCTGTATATTCTAATAACACATACTGGTTTATGGTTGGGTGCACTTTAGGAGAATCCGAACCCCCACATGGCATTCCAGAAAGTGCCTCGGCCATCAGAGGGATCACATCTGCGAGTTCACCAGGTCCCCTTCCCCATGCTGGACGATGAGCAGGTGGAGAAGCTGCTGCAGGAAGGTGTGGCAAAGCACAGCAGCGTGCCTCCCTCCACAAGACTTGAGAGGAAGTGTATTGTACCTGCGGGACCACCTGTCGGTACGGCAAAATTAATCAACTTCTATTTGCTCTGGATATCAATACAAATTTCAGAAGACTGTTTACTTATAAACCATACAAGCAGTGTTTAACATTTGCAGAATTTCTTTTTAAATCATAAAAAATGTATAATGTTTTTAGTACGGATTTTTTTGTGTGCAGTGATGCCTCATCTAACACTGTCTCTTTGTGTTGTCCAGTGTCCATAATGAGTAAGAGTGGTTCCGTGTTTAACAGCGCTCGCAGACTGGAGGTAGTGAGGAGCTGCATTTCCTTTATATTTGACAACAAGATCTTGGAAACGGAAAAGGTGATGCACAATGTATTTTATCATCCTCCTTCTCTGAACAGGCTAGTTGGCTGCAGGCATGGTATCATTCTGCTAAATTTACTGACTAAGATCATAACTTTCAGTTCTTTACACTTGAGTTTGTATCTAAAAGGACATTAGATGTCTCCCAGATCTTCCTGGAGTGTACAATATGTGAAGTTAAAAGTGAATATTCTGCACAATACATATCCGTACCACAGTTGCTGTAAGTGCTGATTGATTAAATATAATAATTATAGCCTGTCTATCAAGACAGAGGAACATTAAAACAATTATAAAGAACCTGTGATACAGGTAGATATATCAGTAAATGCACACACCGGTGACAATTTGATCATATGATCAAAAGATTGATGATATGATTTACATGCAGTGAGTTTGACATAAGCTGAATATCATCTCCAGCCCAATCACTGTACTTAGTTTTCAGGAGTGTTTTTTTTTTTGTTTTGTTTTGTACTGTTTGTTGTTTTTTTTGGTTGAAATACTCTTCTAAAATCTTTTTCTATTAACAGTCTCTGCCAGCGGCACTACGCGCCCTAAAAGGCAAAGCAGCTCGTCAATGTCTGACCGAGGAACTGAGTCTTCACGTCCAGCAAAATCGCGCAATCCTGGACCATCAACAGTTCGACTACATCATTCGGATGATGAATTGTGCCCTCCAGGTAATTCAGAGAAACACATTGCCTTCTCCTGCATTCAGATTGTAAAGAGATTCACAATCTTGTACAGTAATATTCTGTGCAAAGTAAGTTCTTGCATACCAATAACTTGATATTTTCTTCCTCACCTCATTAGTGATAATGTGATCATTCAATTAGTCCATCAACAAAGAGTTAATTGTTGTTGTGTTTTATTATTTAGGTCATTTTAGTGGCTTCTTAAAAGTATGGAGTTACTACTTTTGACTGCTTTATATGCTTTGATTTAAGTAAGCTGTTTACGTTTGTGTTTTTCAAGTAGAAGATTTTGACCTTTAGAAAACCATGAGAATTTTTATGACTATTTTCTATCATCTAATACAGTAAACATCCATTTATCTTCAAAAGAATCAACAGATACAGTTTATATTTTTGCCACTTCTTAATCAATACTATGTGTTAATGAAAATTATACTTAGAATACATTGGTGTATTAAACCGTTACATGAAGAAACAGTTAGTGAAATTCCTTCATTCAACAATTATTAAATCGGATGTGTGGTTAAAACAATGAAAAAAAGGAAATTGCCAACATTTTGACAAAACTGTATTTTATACATGTGAAGAAGAATCAAAAAATTTGGACCAAAGCAAAAACTCAGTTCACTGCCAAATCTATGACTGTATTTGTAGCTGTGTACTGCAAATTTTCAGCAGATGTTTTATGAGTTAACACTGGTTTTATTTAGCAGAAGTAATGTGTATCTCAGTACAACAGTAGTATATATAACCTGCTAAACATGCCTGCCTCGCTTTTCAACTTCTTTTTCTTTTATTCACTATTTTGTTTTTCTTAGACAAAACTCTGGCAGTGTGTTGTAACTCTGAGTCTGAGTCCCAACAATACTGCTCATTGTTTATCAGATAGTATGTTTGTCTCTTCCTGGTGCCCTCATGCCTCGGCTACTTGTCAAAGTGAATAAGTAATGTCTTTTTGTGCAGCTCATAAAAAGTCAGTGAGGCTTCACTCAACCAGAGCAGCCGAGTCTTTATTGGTGGTTCCTCATGTTTTATTGTCTTGAATCAGCCCTTTTCAGGGATTTTAATAATTTTAAGCACTCCTCACAGAGTGCAGCTTTTATGGAGTAACTTGGGATTCCAGGCATTCTTTCACCCCCCAAATGATAAAAAACAAATTAATCCCACCATCTGCTCAGGCCAGGAACACGCAAGGTCATTTGACATGTTATTTGCACCACAATTATAAAACCGGAGAAAGTAAGTGCAGCACTGATGATTTTGGCCAAGGTGATGACAAGGTTATTGATTTTCAGAGTAACTTGTCTTTTCATGCATGCAGGAAGAAGTGTTGCATCATCCTTGTTAGGGTGTGTTATGTCTGACTATGTTATTTTCTGTTTAGAAATGAGGTATCTTCTGCTTCAACAGGAGTTTGTTGGTGACATGCATCAATTGAAAAGCTGAAGGGTTGCAAGCTGTTAAGTTATTACCCAACTATTTGTATATTTTTTTAAATGGGGTCATTGTAATGCTGTTATCTGATAGCCCAGCAGCCAGTCTGTCTTTTTGTGTTAAACTCAGATTCTGATGTGTTAACTTTTGTTGGAGCAGATGAGTGGAATGAGTCTAAACAAAAAATAATGAACAGTGCAGCAGACCTCCTCGAAGGGTTTATGAGGAGATAAAATGTGAAATGCATTTTTTCAGTAAATTTTCTTATTATAAGTTCTCGCTCTTTCACAGCTTTCAGTAAACCGTAATTGTCATGGATATCTGGAAAATAACAGATGCTATGTACCTTGTCTGCCGTGGTAAACTCGGAACAGAGGCTAATGTTGATATTAAATGTGCGGATATGTTCATAATAATAGTAATAAAGAGAACACAGATGATTTGTTATGGAGAGATTTGTTATAGAGTATAATCTTTACATACTGTATATACTTATGGTAATGTTAAAAATAGTGATTTTAAGTTAATTCATTTAAGTCATTCTGGCATGGGGGAGAAAGTAATAAGTTCACCCATGTAGAAGAGATTTAACTTTTGTTAACCATGTGATAATATATAGTCAATATTTGTCTAATTTTCATTTTATTTTTTGATTGGAGAGTTTATTATGTTTTTTTGTCATTTCTGCAATTTCTATAACCTTTAAGCCAAGAATTTGTTCCTAGATTTTAATAGATTTGTCTTTGATGAGCTGTGAAATGAATATAAATAGTAAATTGCTGGTCCAGTAATTACTTTCGTATTCTGCACCCTGCCCTTTCTTTCAACGCCCAGCCACGAACCTCAATATGATATTACAGCATGTGCATCAAAGCCAGCATTGCGTGTCTCTGGACGTGTCTTTGTGTGTCTTTGTGTGTTTGTCTCTGTGTGTACGTGTGTGTAAGGCATCCTTCACTGCAAAGCCAAAGTGACCTCTTCAGTAAAAAATGTTGCTTGCTCTTTGTATAATGACAGCATGATGCCTCATTAGGATTTCTGGCATTTGTGTTGATATGACACATTGATTCACAATGACATCATCATTATGAGGCAAATTACAACACATATCGTTTAACTGTCAACTTTGGGCTAGATAATAGTTCTGTTGTCTGGTTGCAATCAGTACATTTTTACAAAATGTTCGGAGGGGAGCCCAGCCACAGGAAGAAGTATGCAATCCAAAAAATTGAGGTCATCAATTCAGGTGGTACTGTACCTTGTCATTGCTTGTTAATTTCTTTTTCTGTCTTCTATTTATTTGTTCATATTTGTAACAAATGTTGATACATTCTCTGGAATGAGTTTGTTGTTGTTAGCAAAAAGTTTAACCCGACACATCTGTTGTAATTCTTATCAGTGCTGTTTCTCTGCCATAAATCATGCAATGTAGCAAGCCTCATTAAGGTATTGGAGCTAATTGCACGTGTGTGTGTGTGTGTGTGTGTGTGTGTGTGTGTGTGTGTGTGTGTGTGTGTGTGTGTGTGTGTGTGTGTGTGTGTGTGTGTGTGTGTGTGTGTGTGTGTGTGTGTGTGTGTGTGTGTGTGTGTGCGCGCGCGCGCGTGTGTGTGTGCGTGTGCGCGCGCGCGTGCGTGCGTGCTCCAGCTCTTGAAGTGAACATTGCGCAAGCCATGTGGGGGAATGAGTCCTGCTCTGGATGTATCCTGGCATCCCAACCATTTCCTGTCAGATAGGATTATGAGCCCTCTGTGCTCTGGTCTCTCATGGCCGAGGGCCTCATGATGGTGCTCAAAAACACACTCTGAATGGCAGTTTACTGTGTGAGGGGATTAGGGTAGAGATTCCTGGGAAGCGTCCACAAAAGGCATGGAGTCCATGAGTTCCGCATTATTGTGAGCTTGACTCTGTGATGTGGAACAGTGTGCGGGGGGCACACGTTACACACAGATGTTGAATGGACGTACTTTACCTCATTGTTCCATGCAAAATACAGACTGATGAAGTCTGAGCTGATGAGTTCCAACGAATACCAGCTGAGTGTACCCTCCGTCCCTCTTGAAGCCTAAAGGCTGCAGGAACTTGGCAAATAGTTTCAGTCCTTGTCACCATTTCCCCTGCAGCACTTTAATCACTTTGAACATCTCCTTTAAGTGAATAGATGACTGCATTACATTTGTACATTATTTAGATCATGAATTAGTCTCTTGCTGTGAGAACATGGCCCCTGTCTGCCTTAGTGGCCTTGATGTACTGCCTTACGTAACACAGTCACTGGGAATCAGTGCTGTGCATCATTCCCATGTTCGGCTATCTGTTTCTATAAGACAGGTAAACATCTGCCTTAATCAGATGTCCTGTTTTCGCCATGCAGTCTTTGTTTTCCGCCATATCCGGACACCACAGGGGTCAACTATGTGCTTTATTGCTCTTTCTATTGGTGATTCACCACACAATTAACAGTAACAACCATAACCTTAAGAAATCTCTCTAATGATAAAATTCATGACAAACGTGTCGTCTCATAGCTTTCCTGGAAAGTGCTAACACACAGGATGCTGAGGTTTGTTTGCATCCTGTGCTTTTCTGTTACAGTAATCTTCTTGTTTTTGCTTGCTGTATATGTGTCTGTGACATACTAGCTGTGTTCTTGCTGCTTCAAGAATGAAGAAAAAGGTTGGTGAGATATTCAGTAAATAATAGGAGGAAAAGACGACAGCAGGGTGTCCTAGCAAACACCCTCCACTCACTCGATCCTTGCAATCCCAAACAAGCCAACATTCTCCCCACCCTGCACCATGTGGATCTATTCATCTCAACGCTTTCTGAGTTCTAAATAGACTTGTCACGTTCCTCACGTGATGCTAATAGAGTAGCAGAAGCACTGTTCCATTTATCAGTTATCACTTGTCACTCCTAATCTCAGAGCTGCTGTATTACCACTTATCGGTCCACTTTGTAAATCAACCATCAAAGCTCTGTAGCTGACACTCAGCCGCTCTGTCTACAGGGGTTGAGGTGTAGGTGATAATAATGTTGTCTTGAGTAAACCTGATGATGTCTACTCTATATGACATGTGACATGTTGAAGACGCCTCTTTATTTTTCTACTGGTATCAGCACACGGCTTATTTTGCTTTCTTTATCTGAAGCATAACTGCAGCCTTTTCGGTGAAAAATCTCAGTCGTCAGTTTCTGTTTCAAAGAACTGATGACATAAACATTGACATTGAGTCTTTTTGTTAAAAAAAAAAAAAATACTCGCACTTTTCCGTCCGTGTGTTTCCACTTGTTGTTCTGTTTTGACTGGTGTCCGTGAACTCCTGTGACCCATAGCATTGTTAAGGATGCTGGTAAACAATGCTTTGGTGCTGCTCCAAGCTGCAAATTTTACCGCAGCCCCAAAAAGCGTCAAAGAAAAATACACAAGCGACAAGGAAAATCAAACAGAAACTATGTTGCTCAGTCCACAGGGGGTTAGGCTTTCATGTGTAGCTGTGGAACTTGTGTTTTGCATTTTCTCTCCTCCGTACATTCTTGTGTTTTTTTCCCTGAGAAATTGCAGTAACAGAGGCCCCGTTACAGACTGTTAACAGGAAAGTGCAACATTTGTATCCCTATCTCTCCCACCAAAATTAAAGACTGACAGTATATTGCATTGTTTTAGAAAAACATACTCTTATTGGTATTAGGTCCAACTGAGGGTTATGCGGTGCGGCGTAAGGTCAGAAACAGTATTGTTGTGTAGTAGACGCTCTTAAATCAAGTTTCCTCTCGCCATTCTCATTTACTGAGTTCAACAAATAAATCCTAACAAAGCTTACAGAGATAAGTACCAATTTCCTGTGAATGAAGTACTTTTGAGTCCAACTTGCATCCTTTTCTTCTATTCTGCTATTCTCATCATTCTCTGTGATCTCTTTAAGTTTTGTTTGGACCCCTAAGTCCCCTGCGGTAAGCCTCGAAAGCACCATTAAGCGCTGCCTCTTTGACCTGAAACAGTCCTGAATACAAAGACACTTTGGCATGGTGTGTGAATGGTAAAAGAGGGAATATTTTTTAACTATTCCCTGATTTGAAAACAAAATAAAAAAAAAACATATTTCATGGCCAAAACAACTGGATTTTTCTGCTTTCTCAAATGAGTCTTGTATGGCAAGTACAGGAATAGTTCAAGAATGCAAAACATGAAATTTCCAATAAATTGAAGACTGGTGCGCTTTGACAATTGTGTCAGGGCAGGATTTATGTAAGGCTATTGAAAGCATATGTCCTAATAATGTAGCAGAGCAGAGTGAGTGGTTTCGGCCAACCTCTTTTCAAGCATTGCTCCATTCCGACAGTTAACAGGAAGCAGTGGCTGCATTGGAAACTATCTACTATACTAAAAGTACATGCTGATTTGGTCTAAATCTGCAGTATGCTAAAAATACCCAGATGTCATACTTAAAAAGTATACATTTGACTAGATTCAACTATTGATGATGATTATGTTAAAGCAGTGGTTCTCAAATAGTGGCGCGAGGCTCCATCAAGGGGGGGGTGTTAGACCTCAGAGAACATGCATTTTTATTTTTCTATTTTTATTTATTTATTTTTTTACAGTCCAAAAATAAAGTGCAATTGCACCTCCACTCCTTAGGCGGCAGTAGCGCTCTCCTTGTTCACACAGTGTTGTAGGTGTAGAGTATGAGGATGAAGTGTAGCAGACCCGCAAGTGACACCATGAAAAAATATTTAACAGGGATGAGAAGACAGGCAGAGAGAGACGGAGATAAAGAGACAAACGAACGACTCCTGAAAGCTAAGACAACGAAATATGACGAAGCATATGTAGCGCTTGGTTCACTGTGAAAGACTGGTGTGTTACTGTGTCTAAAATGTGGGCAGTATGAAGACAAATAAATCAAAGACATTATCCCCCAATCACGCTGATAAGCCGATTTTATGTCATTTTATATTTCAGTATCTTATGGTTCTACATGGCCAGTCAAAAGTTTATAGTTTAATTAAAGATTTATTATTTTTATTTTCAGATGCACTTTAAATCTTTTCTGTTACAGTTAATAAATCTATTCTTTGTTGTGAGTTGGTCCATATTTCTTTCTTTTTTTATTCTCTTATACGTTAATAAGGATACCGTGCAGAGGTGTACTTTTAATAGTCTTATAGACAAATGATACTATTTATAGTCGCGGGGGGGCACGAGATGTTTTCTTCTTCCATAGGGGGGGCGCGACAGAAAATAATTGAGAAGCACTGTGTTAAAGGAATTTGCATTTGCCGGGGATAGATTCTTTCCTTCCAATGTTTTCTGCAAACCATATTGCTAATGATATTCTCGGTGTCTATCCTTCAGATCCTTCCTTCTGTTCACAGAGCTGTGTCTCCTGGTCTCTCCTGCCCAGCTCTCACTTCTCCACTGTTGTTTCACCCACAGGACTGTTCCAGCTCAGAGGAGTATACTGTCGCTTCTGCACTGCTACCCCTGTCCACAGCCTTCTACAGGGTAAGAAAGGATGTACAGTACAGTATGTCAAGTGTAAGGTGACTTTACAGCATACAAAGGATCACCATTTAAGGAGCAATATGTTATTTTTTCACATTGAAATGTCTAAAAATGACTAAACCTATGTTAAATATTTTACAATACACTTTTAACTAGATGAAGAGTTTATTCAGAAGAAAACAGCAGAAGCAGCATTAATGGTGTTTCTCACAATACATCTGCAGTGAGGTATTATACAATGTATAAACACTGGAATTCATAGGTGAAATAAAATGTCAATACAGAAATTACATTTGAAGCAGTTAAGAAAATTGTCTCTGTTGCATTGTTTGTTCCCAAAGAACACAATTTCTGCTGTAAAATGTACAGAATATGCTCTTCAGGACCCCTCCAGGTCTTAAAGAAACAGGAACTGAGGCTGCATAAAGGGCCATTAGAAGATGAATAAAGATTTTTTTTAAACTGTAAATCATACAAAGACAGAGAATAATAATTATAGACCTGGAAATATGCCCCCTTTAACACTGAATTATAGAGGAAGAGCAGCTTTCTGCAGCTTTGATCCCTGAGCGTGTACAGTACATGCACAAAGCAAAAAGTTAAAACCTCTGGCCATGGCCTTTCCTTTCCAAACCACATTATCAACAGGCTGGAGCTCACCACAACTATGTTCCCACAGCTTGCTCGTTGCTATGGGCACAGACACAACTGTCCAAATTGGCTTTGTGTTGGGTACCAGTGCCATGGTTCATCAGGGACCTGGCCCACTCTCCACCACCACATGATTCATCCAGTTCACATGCCACAAGCTGATCTAACTCACTCAGATAAGCCAAAGTGTTATTTGCTTCTCTTTAGGGACACAAGCACTGAAAAATAATCAATTATGTCAGTGTTTCCTAGCATTTTCCAAGTATATCTATTAAAATATAGTCAAAATTATTACACAATGGAGCAAATTTCTGGTGCAGTTATTAAAAAATATTTTCTGGCACTTACAGCTAATTATACAAGGATATCTTGAGAATGCAATAGGTTTTTCCTTTTTATATACAGATGATTGGAACTGGTGACAAACTTGAACACTGCCTCACCCAATGGGTGAAAAGTAGAGTGAGGTCAGGAAGGAATCTGCCAAAGTAATTCTGTAATCTCTGGTTTAGTGGTGCAATGATCATGCAGTGAAAATGTGACAAAAACAAAGCTTAGTAATGGAGCATCCCATCATTTCCTAGCAGCTGTCATTATGGGTGTGGTTTGAAAGACCCTACATTACCCTGACTTCTAACCATTGATCCCTCACACCCTGTCTCACATATTTCTGGAGATGTTCTTCCAACATTGTTTTTCCCACATTTGAGTATTATGAAATGCAGCTTCAGAAGATCGAGAGCATAGAGTATAAGTTTTCCTTGCAAAGAACAATGTGTACCATGATGCCGCAGCATGCATAACATGATGGGTTTAGATAGCAGGCATTTCAAATATACAAAATGCACCATCTCAGCTTTCAGAAGCCTTCCACCACCCCCAATCATCTTTATAGCATCACGCGAACTTACATAACAACCTTTGAGGGACTGTTACCATGGTCTCTAACCTTTGCCTATATCACAATAGTGATGTGTTTTACAAATAATTGAACAGACTATGCTATAAAATACATTTTTTGGTGAGTGGCTAATACCTTGGATACATTTCTACAGAAAAATAAATCAGTAGCACATTGTTAAAGAATGACAGGTTCATTTTAAACGTTTTTTTTTTTTTTACCTAAAAAAAAACATCATTGCTGTGTGTTTTTGGGCCATGTGGTCCCAATCACTTTAGTAACATTTTTGCTTGAAATGGCTATTTAAAAAAACTTAAACAGTCACACAGCTAAGATAATGTCTGACTCATATAATTGCACTTCTTTGTATTGAATCTGCTATTATAGCAGGGTTTAAAGGTTTTATGAGTAGGATTACAATCTAATGTAACATTTACACTGTCTAAAAAGAATCAGATACTTGTAAGTAAGTTTTCCAAGCCATCAGGTTAACCTGCCAAAACAATGTCTGCATTGACCCAGTAAACGGCATGTTGTGATTAATTCCGAACTAATCTCATCATCCAGCAAGCTAAACATTATTTATTCAGCTCAATTTATTCCAAAGTAGAAGGAAAGAAGGTGTTTGCCATTTTACTTTCCAACATATTCTCATGTTTTGTAAGACTTGATCTGAAAATAAATTATTCCTTGTTATTTATTGCGGCAGAGGTGGTAGTGTTATTGAATCTCCTAGACGAGTCACATGACATAATTAAATAAGTAGTGGTTATTTTTAAGTATTTATAGGATATAAATCTATTGGCTGGAAAAAACAGTGGGTAAAAAAATATCTGTTTAGTCATTGGACTTTAAAGACTGTTAGTTCAAGTACAGGAGTCAGACATTGGGCAAGTCCCTGTTTGGTATTCTTGGACTGGGTTTGGAAGGCTCCTGCTGTGTCCATGCTTGCAGCGATACTGTCCCCATGCCCCTTAAAGCTCCAGGTCGGGGAACGTGGGAAGCTCCCTTGAACTGATCCGTCTGCTCACAGGATCTGCAGTGCCAGAGAGAGACAGACAGTGTTTACTTATATTGCGTGCCATATGTGGACACAGAACAGTTTATGCTATTGACCCACATTCTATGTTCAGTTGATTTGTTTTCCCATTTCTTTGGTTTCTTTCAGCGTGACCCTTCTCGAATGTTTTGCTCATACTAAAACATGCACAGAGCTGTGTTTGATAGATGTGTGTTTATGTTTCAGATAGGTAAAACAGATTTGTAAGCTATCTTTTAACCTCGATCATGCATGGATGATGTCATTCTTTCCCCGGTAGGTTAAGCTTATCTAAATGCAGGTTTTACATTTTTTGGGGGGGGTTCTCTAATCTAAGGACATCTGTGGTTTATAGGAAGATGAGCTTATGTCACGGACGGCTGTGTCAGTTGTTATTCTGCCCTTTGCAGTTTGTGTAATATTTCTTCTTATATTTAAATGTGTCACCAGAGTAAATAGCTAGTTCCAGCACTAAGTGAAAAACCTGAACACTTAGTTATCATTCTTTCTACAGAAGTTTATCCATGGGGAGTTTTGGCAGCTTACTCTGTCAAAATGACGTCCTGGGTGACCCTTGTGTAGCTCTGAGATGTCCAGCTCTCGAATTACCGTATCTTTGTTTACTTTGGTTTGGAACATTTATGTTACTTGAACATCATGTTTTTTTCACATTAATGGCCTATGGATGCCACAAGGGGGGTTGTTTGTTAGTCAGACTCTCAACATGTTTTTTTCTGTTTGTTTTAAATACATTGTTTGAGAGGAGGCTTTTTTATGGTTTCAGGATGCTGATAGCTTTCCTCACAATGCATCTTCATCATGGATCTTCATGGAGAATTGTAAAAGATGATGAGATGGATTGTGTGTGTCAAGCATCCATTAACACATAGAGAACATGTCCAGATATGATGACTTTTGAATGCTATGAATTCTTCCCAAACAAAAAAATGTAAGAAATGTTACTGCCCTGAGGATGGCGACGTATCAGACAGGATGATCTTCACTCAGCATCTGCATACAAGCATACGCTCCCTACAGTGAGAACATGTACCATCTCTCACACAGCCAACCTGTTGGGCTGTACAGCTGTCCAGCCTCATGGCCTCATCTCTTTTGACCTAAGCACAGCATTCATTTTTCTCCCATTGTGTTTTTTCTGCTTGTTTTTCAATCTTTTTTCCCCCACAACCATGCATTATTTTTCTTTACTCTTCACGTCACAAAGCCAGATGGGTCTGATAGTGGTATACTCCCTCCTTTGCCATCATTTTTACTTCCTTATTCCCCCCCCCTTTCCTTTATTCTCCGCTTTCCCTATCCTTTTTGCACATCTGCCTCTATAAGCTCACTGTATTATCCAATTAGGAAGCGATGTCCTCGGTCAGAATGACCTGCACATACCCCAGAAAGTCCAACAAGTACAGCTGAGTGTAGACCGCATGGAGGAGTCACGCGAAGAACCCCCCCACATACACAAACACACAACATCTGCTACAAGACACGTAGCACACGGCGGTGACAGAGAGGTGTTACAGGACTAAACAAAGGACTACAGTTGTCACTATTTGTTGGCCATTCTCATTATAGCATCAAAGCATTACTGGCCTTTGGAAATTCATCACCTCATCCACAGTTTCTCTGGACTAATTCCCAAAAGCATTTAGACCAGCATGATTTGTTTCTCTGATGATAGCAAAGTTATTATAATCATCTCTGTTTATGGATGGAAAAAAAACAAGCGTGGATTTATAGTTAGAGAACCCATAACATTGGATTGACTAAACCTGCGAATTAAAAACACTTTTAATTCTCAAACTTGCTGTCAACATACCCAAAAAAACATAGTTAGCAGCCTCAAATACCTCAAGTGCCTTGTCAAGTTGCATTAGACTAAATTGTCACTTTGCTGAGGAATTAAGAGACTTATGTTGAAACATTCTAAATTTATGTCACAATATGTATTGATACCTCTTCTTTACTTTTTATTTATTGAGGTCTATCCTATGTGTTTCCTGTTTGACTTAAGTTATAAGCCATCTCACATTCTTCTTTTTATAAATAGAAGTTCTGCAGGAAGCATTTCACTTATGTGTCATGTTTCCCGCAATAATGGTTTCATTTCATTTCATGGAATCTAATATGAAAGAGCAGAAAACTGTCAGCAGCTGTGCAATAAATGTTTGCATCCAAATTGAAATCCTTTTTCACTGGAAATGCTTAAACAATTTCTAACTATGAATCAATTCTGTAAAAAATGGTCTGGCAGATGTTAATCAGGGACTGTTAACGCCTATGAATAAAAACCAAGACGCAGCCTGTGTTAACAGTGTTACATGTTAGCTGCTGTATGGGCATGAGCTCTCTGCTGACCCCTGTTCTCCTGGCTGTCCTCCCTCTTGGCTTCTGGCCCGTCACGCTGGGAATAGAGCTGTTTTGCTTCTGTCTGTTATAATTACGGTAACCCCCTCCAGTCTCATCCTTCAAAGGTAAACTATGAAGTGATAATGGAAACCACTGCACTGTGTCAGGCTCAGGGGAAAGAAATCAGAAGCTAATCTAATAACAGGCTCGAGCCGTACACGTGGCTTTCAGACTCTACTAGGAGATGGTGGGTGAATGAGGGTCGGTCGTTTCTTTTGACACGGTACTTCTGGTTGAGTTTCTCTGGGTTTTTTGTGATGTTCCCTGCATGTTTTGCTGTGTGTGTTTACAGTGTGGACCAGCTTGAGTGCTTTTAGCAGTAGAACTGTATGTTCCCTTCATGGGTTTGACTTTGCAAACAGCAAGGATCTTGACTCTTCAGCCTACACTAATGGAAAACAACAGCTCTGTCCACATACACCCAGAAAGGGGGATGGTGTTTTTAATCCATTACGGGTCATTGTCTGTTTAAAAGTTAAGTCAGGGAATTATATCACAAAAAGGTTATCCTTAAAATTCATACACTTTAAATTTTACAGCTGGCTTGTTGTTGTTACCTACATCTCCTCAATAATGTCTAAACCCCTTTTATAGAAATTTAATTAGACGCTATCTCACTTCTCATATGTTAAAATTTCTCCAAAACTGATATAACAGGCTACATGTGTCAGAGATTTTCACCCCAACACACTGCTGCAGGCAGGAGTGGGACAGGGAATTTGCAGTAATGGTCTAAAGTCCTGTGACATTTAAAAAAAACAATACACTGCCCACAAACCTAGTCAGCTGTTTTATGTTGTACTGACTATGAACTACTTTGGTTTTGCAGAAATTGGCTGCTGGGGTGAACCAGTTTGCCTACACCTGCATACAGGACCATCCCATCTGGACCAACCAGCAGTTCTGGGAAGCTACTTTCTACAGTGAGGTCCAAGGCCAGATCCGAGCCTTGTATCTTAACACCCCAGAGGAGAAGGGCATCATTGCATCCAGACTCAAAGTAAGTTCCAGGAAAAGGGGAGATAGAGATTTTGTGTGTCATTTTGAATTCATGTGAAGTCAGCCTTTCTTTTTCATCAGTGTTACGCCAAATGTCTGAATCACAGTTGAATAATTGAAAAGAAGTTCACATGTGATATTAAAAATCTAGTTTCCAACTAAATCCTGTTGTTTGTCTTAGATGATGGTAAATTGAATATTTTTTGGCTGAACTGCAAAAGTGGATCCATCCTTTTGAACACCATTACTGAGTCACTAACTGTGTGAGAGATGAACTTATAAAGTGCATTTAGTCAGACAGCTGAGTGAAGTTCTGGAGTTTCCCTATTAGTGTTGCTCCTTAATAATAATAATAATAATAATTTTCTGTTAATGTCTTCATATCATGCACTTCTACAATTTTTTTTGGAGTTGTGATATCCCAAATATGATATATATGCGGTTTTAAGGCAATAAACATCTCGATATAGTTTCTCTGTATTTGTATGACATTAGACTAAACAATTTGTAAATAAACAAAATAGTTGGTTGAATAATGTATAATGAAATTGTTAAATGCAGACCTAGACCTATATGTTTGCTCTGACCTCTCCAGGATTTGAGCCCTGCCCCTGCAGCGTGCAGAGATGAGGCTCAGACAGCCATGGACCTGGCGGCAGAGCAGCTGCGCTTGTGGCCCAGCCTGAGCAAGGAGAAGCAGCAAGAGCTGGTGAAGAATGAGGAGAGCACCGTGTTCAGCCAGGCTATCCACTACGCCAGCCTCATGGTTTACCTGCTGGTTCCTTTGGACACCAGCAAGCTCAAGCTGCTCCGCAATGCCCCTGTCGCCGACTGGGAAAGCGGCAGCAACAGCATTGTCACAAACAGGTTAGGAGACACAGCAGGTTTAAAGTCGTTTCACATGTCGTAACAATAATACTTCCACTGCAGTCAATTATGCTGGACTAGAACATATCTTTGGCACGTTTAGTACTTGTATGGTAGAACAATCAGTCTTATCTGGAGGAGGAAGCCTCAAGGTAAGGTTTCATGATTTGGGAGTATGCGGACCTCTTTTAATAATGTGATGATAACTACGTGGGTGGATTTGGTGTAGCTCACAGTCTACATGACACCGTTCTATTTAGCCAAATGGAACATAGAACACCTTCTGTATCCGGCCCACATCCATCCTGTGGGCCTGCAATACATTGCTACTGCACAAAAGAGAACAGAGTGAGGCTCATTTGCTTCTGTTGGGAGGTTTAAACCCCCCAGGGCGACTTTAATGGGCCTGCACTGCACTCACCCAAACATAACAAAAAGCAGTGGAAGTGATTTCCCGTGCTCGGCAGTAACAAAGTGAAATAAATCTGGGAAGCACCCCCATGTACAGTGTGCCTTTTCTTAGAACTGGTCGGCATGTAGCCAAAAAAAATCTTGTTCGAAATTTCCAAAATGATCACAAGAACACATTGTCAATAATTTTATTATTATATTATTTTTGTTGGGGATATGCGTTGTATGTAGCCAAATATTTGTTGTAAATTTGACATTTTTTTATTTTGGATATAACCAAATAGCATCCATAAAAAAATGTAAATATTTTATTCTTTGGTTTGTTTCTAATTCTAAAGAAAGGACTGCCAAGAATTTGTTTGTGTGGAAATGTTCTCCCATAGTCATTTTTGACCCAGACTTGTTTGTTTCTCACAGAAGACATTTGGATCTCATAACTCAGTGTTTTTGAATCCAAGAGGGAGATTGCATCATCATTTCATGTGAAACAGTCTTGTTGGCGAATAAAGTGTGAGCGATTGATCTAGGCAGCAATATCTATCTTGTGCCAGGCTGAAAATCACATTGCTGTCACTGCTCTTTATCACAGGCCATCTTCAAATTTTCCTGTCAACACACAACCATCAGATTTCAGATAAATTGCCCCCTAATTCTTTCACATTATCACTATTTGTGTGTGTCATTTATTTTAACAGCATTGCGGGTAGCGTCGCAGAGAGCTTTGACACAGAAAGTGGGTTTGAGGACTCGGAGAACAGCGACGTGGCAAACTCTGTGGTCCGATTCGTTGCACGGTTCATTGACAAGGTGTGCACAGAGAGTGGAGTAACCCAGGAACATATCAAGAGTCTGCACAGCATGATCCCAGGTACAGCGTTCACGAAGTGTCACGTTCACACTCTGCTGCTTCCCTAATTCCCTCAGCTTTGTGCAGAGTAACCCCTTAGATGTGTGTATTCTCAGCTTGGGTCAACAGCAGCAAAGGCCTCTGAGCTGATTAACTCCTGACATGTTAAATGGCCTTAAAATCTACAAATACACACTCGGGTTGTAAGAATGTGTGTAAGTACATGTGCTCCTCTGTATCAGCTCTGTGTGTGCACTTGTGTATGGACATATGGTAATTGACCTCAACCTGTGACCCGCAGGCATCGTTGCTATGCAGATGGAGGCTCTAGAGGCGGTTCACAGGGAGAGCAGGAGGTTACCTCCTATTCAGAAGGTGAGTGTAGCTTTACACTGGGCTAGGGGATATAATGCCTTTCATACCCAGACTTTCTTTCAAAATTGACCCATATTTCTAAACTTTCTTAGAAATGCTTTAAATGGGTGGTCTGAAAAAAACTTATACAAAATCCTATACTATAACCTGAATACTAGTTAATTGTAATATAGAAATTCACTATAAGACATGAGATCCTTAAAGGCCACATTCAGCTTTGACATTAGTCATGGCATGGCTATCAATTCAAAATAAAATGCTGCAATATATCTTTTTAGTAGCATTCAATAAACAGTTTCCACAGCCCAACACTGTTGTAGGTTAACGCTGCAATCATGACATATAAGTAGAAATGGGACGGGTTCCTGTGTTCATGAAATGTGTTACAAGACATTTTTATGATTACATTCGTTTTTAATTTTATATTATGCAATTCTCTAATCCATGTGGAGCTGTATTGAGAAACAGTTTTTTTCTATGTATGAAGAGACCAAAACATTGCAAGGAATACTTCTGATATTGCAAATTTCACTCTTCTTCTCCCCTGTTGTGTTTCTCACCTTTTTTTGCTATGATCAGTTCTAAAATATAATAGAACAGAGATGAGTCCTATCAATTGATAGCTGAGAAACATCCAGAATTACATGAAATGATACTTAAAACTCATTTTAAGCACTATATCCCACCAAGCATTGTTTTTACTCACATTCTAACTCTTAGTTATGTCCATGTGCACTGTTTTGTCTGTTTTGCTGCTCGTGTGCAAAGTGTCGATTTTTTTTTTTTTTTTTTTTTCTCCAGTTTCCAATTGAGTCATTAATGCACATTGATATTTTGGTCTTTTGGACTCTGCTCTGCTGTGTGCCAGCTCTTAGTAATCCCTCTCACACATACTCATATACACAGACAAACAACATGCCAACACTGCCTTGGGAGCAACCTGGAAAGCGTGGTGAGCAGTTTGGGTAGATTTTGTGGTTAACTTCTCAAACGTTTATGTGTTGGTTTAACAATGCTTCCATCCTGGACTGTTTGCATGCCAAATGCTGAAAGTGTGTTTTAAAAAAAAAAACTTGGATTCATGACAAGTCAAAATAGTAGCAATAATACTAAGATGAAAAACAGTGAATGCATTGAAGGTGCAGTCGAGCCTGCAGCAGTAAAGCGGTGGATGCACTCAAAAACTAATTACAGAATGATTATTATCACTGTTGCATTAATAAGAAATGCTGTGAATTAACTAATGTCTCTTCTTGTTTGAATCATTGACAGTGGAACAACTGAGTGTTTTTCTAATGGCTTTAAAGGAGGAAGAGAGGAAACAACATGGGGGCAGATATCACTGCCTTTAGTATCAGTTACTACAGCAGCAGATGGGTTTACAGTATGTTTGTTTCTACTACTACTGTGGTTTATGTCAACTTCCTCTAAGACAACCTTAACACAGTACATGTGAAGAGCTACAAATTACATCCTACATAGAAGGTACTGTCTGCAACTTGAAATTCAATAACTCTTGACAAGATGGTTGCTGACAGGTGACTGCTGCAGTTATTTTTCCATCTGAAAGTCAGTCACTGTTAACAGAAGAGTTTTCCTATTTGAAAAACAGATTGTGGGTTTTGCTGTGAGGGTTAAGATGCTAAATTGAATTTGTTGGCAGATTTTATCATAAAAATGCTATCTAATAGCTAGTATGCTTGTGTGTTTTTGATGATGGGGCGCATGTGTAGTAATATATCCAACAGGGTCTGGTGATGCTGTGATTTCACATGACAATGATTCATTGGTTTTCTGGCTTTTTCTGATTCACTGATGCACATGTGCTCACTGAGTCATTTGCTTTGAGCTGACTATCATCTCATGAACGGGTTAAGTTTGTGCATGTGCTGCAGTCTCATCCTAGGATTTTTTTAAATGTGTCTTCCCATCAGCCTAAAATCCTTCGGCCAGCGCTGCTTCCTGGAGAGGAGTTTGTGTCGGAGGGGCTGCGGGTGCTTCTAGATCCTGACGGCAGGGAGGAGGCCACTGGGGGCCTCCTGGGGGGGCCACACATCCTACCAGCAGAGGGAGCTCTATTTCTAACCACATACCGCATCATCTTTAAAGGCATCCCTCACGATCCACTGGGTAACTTCATTAAGTAGCTTGAACTACTAAAAAAAATAAACCTGTGTTAAAGTTTTTTTGAGTTGTGTACTTTTATTATCCCAAATGTGCTTTAAGCCACATTTTTAAGATGCACTTTTTTAGGTAAATTACCCATAGGTATGAGTCTGCAGACCCCTGTGACCCTAGTGAGGAGTAAGCGGGTATAGAAAATGACAGACTGACTGACCTTTTTTTACTTCTTAGTTGTTCTTGACTATCTTTGACCAAGTGAAGGATTTTATTGGATCTTTAGTCATCATAGTAACGAGTAGAGCAACAAACCACAAACTTTAGCAATAGCTCAGGTGGCATTGCTGACCTGCCTTAGAGAAGCATTGTTTTTTAATGTGTAACTGCTTTATTCATTTGTTTTTACTCTTAGTCACCAGGTCCATTTGCTTTTGAAAGTTTGAGAAAACATCTGAAATTGATCCAGCTCCTAGTAAAAAGTTCCAGAACG
The DNA here is from genome assembly GCA_036785175.1 of Eupleurogrammus muticus. NCBI lineage: Eukaryota > Metazoa > Chordata > Actinopteri > Scombriformes > Trichiuridae > Eupleurogrammus > Eupleurogrammus muticus. The sequence goes on along the minus strand of JAYKQN010000002.1, from coordinate 14,295,622 downwards.
TCTGGATGTTAAACTATAAGAGATGCAGACTGAGCTAATTTTAAACAGTAGCTCAGCCATATCCAGCAATCCCACTAGGTACAAACTAAATTTTTTTAAGTAAAACTGCTTCATTAAGCAATTTAATTACTGGTTCCATTTCTTTTGTAGAGAGAGACCTCTGAGAATAATTGAGGTCCTGGTAAAACCTTTTAAAAGTTTGGATCTTAAGTTATTAGAGGAGGAGGCTGAGCTAATGATAGTAATATTTGCCATGATCTTATTCTACGTCATGGTGTCATGTTGTTTAGAACAAAAGAACTCTAGCATCAATAAATTCCATACCCTCACTTTAAAAAAAAAAGCTAATATTTAGTCATCAAATACACCTTTTTGCTTAATAAATATTATATTTTGATATTACTTTAATTTCTTGTACATTTTCAAGAGAAATATTTGTACCCACTGCAAATAATTTTTTCTGTTCGAATAGAATCAAATCCTATTTTTCTGCCAAGTTTGTTGATGTGATGCTGATCTTGCTGGTCTGTTTTTCAGTGGGGGAGCAGGAAGTGATCAGAGCTTTCCCCGTGTCCACGCTGACCAAAGAGAAGAAGATCAGCATCCAGAACCAGCTGCAGCAGAACATGCAGGAAGGCCTGCAGCTCCGGGCTGCGTCCTTCCAGGTAAACAATAAAACACCACACTGGATGTTTTGTGCATATATTAGGTAGACACAAAGATCGTGTTTCATTTGCCTTTTCTGAGATTGCAGATGAAAAGTTGGCTTCTGTAGAAATAAAAAAAAAAAACATTTTGGCAGCAATTTCATAGCTATAGTATCATCAAGGGATGTAGTGTTTCCCACAAACAAAGTAGAACACAATCAAATTGTAGCTCCACAAATTAAATCTGCCTACGGATGTAATTTTCACTCATATGCACATATGCAAGTGAGTACAAGTCAGTTATTTTTTAACAACAAAAAAAATTGGCATATGATGCACGATTTGCATTGTGGTCAGTTAATTGCCGAAAGGTAAATGGTTTTGTCAGAATAATGAGGCAGCACAAGTATATTTATGGTATAAATCAAACTTATAGCATATTTTATCCTATTTCACTCAGACATTAAGAGCAACATGTAATGTTATAGTTTAAAAGTAATTCACGGCACTGCCAAGAATGTCCACAATTAAGTGTTTATATAAGACATATATTATAGTTCTAAAACTAAGAAAGAATAATTTAACAAATGCAGAAATTTAAAAGACTGGCTTCAGACTCAGATATACCTCTTTAAAATGCAAAAGATGTAAATGCTTCCAGACTTTTGCCTTTTTCTGAAACATCATTATTGCTATAAAACAATCCCACCACCTCAGGTTTCAGCTTCTCTCATCAGTGCACCAGCATTTGCCCAGCCTGAAAAGCTCTTTGGGTCCACTCCTGTTGTTTTTATTATGCAATATAAATAGTGACTTGACTTGAGTTTCAATTTAAGAGCTTAATTCTTAGAACTGAAGTGACATTTTTGAGCCAAGGATGTGCTATAAAACTTGTAATGGCTCATTTCTAACCGTTTCTCTCTAACAGAGTTAGTGAAACTGGCCGTAGTTGTGGAGTATGGGTCAATCCACCCGTGTGGACGTCACTTTAGTTTTGTTTTGCTTACACACACAGACTAGAATATGTACGTGGGGGTGTGTGTTGTGCATACTATATGTGAACTGTTTAACCCTGGCTTGTGTTTAGAAACGAAGAAGTTGCAGAGCTGCACGTTTTGCCAAATGTTTGTTTTTGACAGATAGGAATCCGAGCACTGATGAATGGTAGTTGCAACTCATTAAGATGCTTTCCTGCTTTTAAAGCTGTCTTCAACACATGTTGTCATTCACAGAATGAGGCTCTAGTGTTAATGTGATTATAATAAGCTGCGCAAGTGCGGCTGTGACTCAGAGGTAGAGCAGTCATCCAGCTCCTGATGGCTGTGAATGATTAGATTAGCGTCATCAGTATATGAACCTGTGTGAATGAGTGAAGGTGCATTGTACATTGAACTGTGAAGTGCTTTGAGAGGTAGGAAGAGTAGAAAGGTGCTATACAAATTCAGCTTTACAAGTTGATTTCACCAAATTATGTCTGAAAATCATATACAAAATGTGTTTGTGATCTTTTACAGCTGATAAAGGTGGCTTTTGATGAGGAGGTGAGCTCAGAGATGGTGGAGATCTTCAGGAAGCACCTCCAGCGGATTCGCTACCCACAGTCGATTTTTACCTCCTTTGCATTTGCTGCAGGACAAACCGTGCCTCAGCTAATCCCAAAGCAAAAAGAGAGGAACACTGGCTTCAGGTTTGTGGTGCAGCCTTACTGGCTGAGATTATCGTAAAACAATTTAGCAAACCTCACAGAATGCTGTTTCCGAATCAAATTGCCATCTGAAATATTATTGTAAATAAATATATGACTCGAATCCTTTTGCCTGAAAGCGTTCACAGTAAGTTAAGTTGCTGTTTGCTCTCCTCACAGAACACTATCCAAAACTATTGTCAAGGGAGCCAAGAGGGCTGGAAAGATCACCATGGGCCGTGGTAGCCAAACCACACTGAAGAAGAATGACAGAGGCAGCAGAATGACCTGGCATGAAGATGATGACATTTCAAGTGAGAGAAATGACATGTGGGGATGCTTTGCAGGATGTTATTGATTTGTGCTCTGCGTGTGCATATGAGAGATGGAGGAAAACAGACCCGAGAAAATGTAAAAAATGTTACTCAGTTTTGCATGTGTGTGTTCCAGTATCCGATGATGGTGAGCCGCCACCCAGCAGCACTTTGCGAGCATCGGAAAAGTCCACCATGGAGCAGCTGGTGGAGCAGTCTTGTTTCCGTGACTACCAGCGCCTGGGCCTTGGCACCATCACCGCCAGCTCGTCTCGCTCCAAATCAGGCGAGCAGTTCAGGATCACAGCCGTGAACAGGCTGTATTCGCTCTGTCGCAGGTAAAGCGCCTCACAACAAAAACATTCTAGCTCCAGCTTGGCTCCACAAATCCGCTTGATCTGTTCTGGTTCCACTAATCGCAGCACAGCGGTGCTGAGCATATTCATTTTCAGGATTTATAGCCCTGTCGGAAGCATTGTAAGCTTAAGTACCTCAAAAGGCCAGTGGGGAGTCCTCCTCGTTTACCTGGCAGACAGATGTTTGACTTATTAAATGAGACTAACAGTCATAATCCCACTCAGACTGTAAAATCAAAAAGAGAAACATCCATTCAACTACTTCTCTATGTCTTTCTACAAATGTATGAACATATTGCATTGCAGTGGCTTATTAATAGAGGACTTTCTTTTTGCCAATACTTGCGTATTTTTGACAGTTCTCTTTTGTCTCTCTCCATCAGTTATCCTGGGCTTCTGGTTGTTCCTCAGGCTGTGCAAGACAGCAGTTTGCACAAAGTGGCCCGCTGCTACAGACACAACCGGCTGCCTGTTGTGTGTTGGAAACATCCCCGTACTAAAGCAGTGCTGCTCCGCTCAGGAGGCTTTCATGGCAAAAGTGTGGTGGGACTATTCAAGTCACAGAACCCCTCTACAACAGGTGGATACACAGCAACCATCAGCAACCGTCATTATAGTTGTGTTGATTTACCAACGGTAACTTTTTCTGTGTTAAGTGTTAGGTAAACTACAGCCAATTAGCTTGTGACTTTTTGTTTGTAGCATTGGAATTCAGCTCAGCAAACTATTTCTAGCATTTAGATACCTCTGCCTCTGGAAGTTAAACTCTTACTTAACCCATTAACAATGTTTGCCTGCAAAACACAGCAGCTGTGGCCTGTAATTTAAACTGGTGGTCATTCTTTTCTGTCTAAATGAAATGCTTTGTTGTGCTTGCAGCCCCTGCTTCATCCTCAGATTCGTCCAGTAGTATTGAGCAAGAGAAGTACCTGCAGGCCATCCTGAACTCCATCCCTATCTACTTCAAGATGAACGGACATAACACACTGTCCAACCGCTCCCTCATAGGCCTCTCACCAGGTACAAAGATAGTAACATCCACAGCCTACTTTTGTTTATCTGATGATTCTAAATACCACAGTTCTCTCTTTTACTTGATTGTTTTGATCTGGGATAATTTGGATAGTCAAGGCATGTCTGGAAACAGACTTTGCGTGCTGCAGTATGTTGTTGTAAGCTGTTTAGTGTTTAGAATGCAGTTAGCAACAAGACATTTTGACTCCTCCAAACAGAAAACCCTGTTATAACCCTGCACACACAGTAGCCTGTAGGTACCTGAAAGTGGCACACCTAAAGGGAATGCAGCCATCAGTGTGATCAATTACACTTATATTTGACAAGTCAAAATGCCTGGCGTGAGAAAAGTCTGTTGAAACCACACATAACAAAACAGTGTGTGTCCCTGAGTTGATTCTCTCAGGCAACACATGCCTTTGAGTTTCCTAGGCAGCGTTGGTTAGGAGACCCAACCCAAGCCTCATGCTGCGTTTAGGTTATATGGAGGTTATCGTGGCTCCAGTTTCCAATATGAAATTACAGTGTCAAAGAAACATTTCCCCCAAGAGCTGTCATATTTTACTTGGCACTGTGTCGTTCTGAAAACAGCAACATACATGTGTTCTTCACATCAATTCATCAATTAAGTTAGCAACATCAAATTTACATTATAATTTGGTAGATGTATGACTCATGAGTGCTCATACCTGCATATAGCTCCAGATTGTGTCTGCCAGTTGCTTTTATGGTCCAGTAAGTTGAATTGCAGTTGTTTCGGGGATAAAACATTAAGTGAATTTGACTGTTGGGAACTCAAAGAGTTAACCTGTCCAGTCAGCTGAATTGGGTTTGGGATTATAGGTAAAGATAATTGAGATGTCAATGTTTTTTTGTGGTATTTGTTGCATATGCCTTCTTCACAGAAGATATTTGACCTTTCACAGTAGAAAAAGCACTGGTGTAAATAATAAATGAAATAATTTTAGCTTTATTAAATATAGCTGCTTCTTTTTCTGGGTTCTGTGATTTTGCATAATGTGAGACTGACTCAACATACTGGGACACTTTATTACAATGGAGCCCTTGTTAATATTATTAACAAGACCTATGTTTTTTTGACTATGACAAAGCAAAATATCATTAAAAATGACACCACATGGCAGTTTTGGCATTGTCCCATAAAGAATATTCATTTTCAAAACAAAAACTGTCCTGTACCTCCCCCATAATGTTGTATAAACAGCAGATTACCAGAAACACATCTTTCATTAACTTATACATAAGTTAGATGTTAGATTGTCTGTAGTGGTTTGCAGTGTTTTGCCTGAACAAATTCATTGAACAATCGTTTTTCACTTAATGGACGTTAGTGTGGACACGTTCATTCTGGCAGCTGTGAACAGCGCTCTCTCATAGTAGAACTTGGTTTAAGAGCCATATTTCATTAGATCCTTCCAGATGAAATCCCAGCTAAAAGTCACAATAAACAGACCTTAATATGTAGCTGAAAACCAGCTGATCTGGCAGCAGCTGTCAGACCTGTCACACTAACAAATACGTCATAAAACACAGAAGTTTGATAGAATGTGATGGACTGACTACACCCCGTGGACTGCAGTCCTGTTTTTTCACAATGAAGACAATTTAAACATTTTTTCCTCATGTTTTTGAATATACTGCAGGGTGAAATTTGCAACTGCTACTAAAGTGGAATGAATAGCAACAAAGTGTTAGAAAATGCCAGAATTTAGAGGTCTGTCGCCTCAATACTAAACCTTAGTTGGTTAAGGATTAGAAATTGGATACAAAGATGAATCTGACACTTAGTTTGAATGTTTAAACTGATAAAATAATTGCTCTCTCTGGTTCTTTATCGGCTGTGAAAATATTGTTGACGAATAATAGCTCACAGCAACACATTTGAGAAAAAAGAATTATGAACTCGTTTATTTATGGAACCATGAACTTAGTTCTCAAACTAGTTATTTTTGAATCATGAAATGAACTGAGTGAGAGTTATGGTCAGGGTTATTTTCTACCACGTATGAATGGGTTTATTTTAAAATCTGTGAACTGAACTTTGAACTTGTTCATGTAGAAAGTGAACTTTCCCAACCCTGGTGATTAGTAATTACTGCCTGTAAGGCTTAACTCTGGGCAGTATTCCCCTAAACACAAGGCTAGGTCACCTGGCTGCCTGTCTCCTACCTGACCTGAATTTGCTGTGTGATGGCCTTGGCTGTGTCGTGGGAAAAAAAACTTGTTTGTTTGCAAGGGAAAAGGGGGCACAGAGAGTCCATTTCTTCTGATAAAGAGAAAAACTGCAGACTTGCACTCATAAAAATGATTTTGTTCGTCTGTATTTCTCTGCCATCAAACAATCATTCATTTCCCTTTTGTGTTTGGTCAGGGTTATTTTCTATCGTGTGTGTGTCTGTGTGTGAGACAGTGATTGTTTGGGAGAAACGCAACATTATATTTGGTAACTTTTGGAAGGAAATATGTACAATAAAAGGTTATGTAAGAATCACAGGCCAACCTGTGGTCACTGCCCGGCCCATCCATCATCTCCTGACTTCACTGTATCCTGAACATGCACCGTACCCTGTGTGAAACTCACACACACACATACAGGCAAACAAGATCCCTACTAAATTACGAGTAAAGGTCTTGTGTGAAAAATTCTATTTCAGGTACATTGTTAGGTGCATCGGATAGGATTATTTTGTCCCTCTGATGTAAAGCAGCATGTTACTGTTGTAGCAGAGCTAGTTTGGACTACTTTAAATACAGTTAGCTACTTTAGTACAGTGGATCACAATATACAGGTTGGGCTCCTCCAAACAGTCAGCAGAAAAATCTGAGAAAGTTCTGAGACATAAATCTGTTTTCAGCTTTTGGACATTTCCTTTAATGTTTGCTTTTTGATTAAACTCTGAACATCTATTGAAATGAAACTATGTAAAAAGTGTTAAATGATGGGCATCTGGAATGTGTAAAAAAAGAAAAAAAAGAATAAAGTAGAATAAAATTGAAGTACTCAAATACCTCAGTATTTTACTTAAGTACTGTACTTAAGCAATTCTACCTTCTTTCCACCTCTGCCTATAGATGTCGTAGTTCACGTGTGGCATATTTGTCGTGTTGGTGTTTTCTAATACTTGATGAAACAGCACTTGTTGATGTACTCCATGTTGTGTGAATGTTTTGTCTCCAGGCAGTGAAAGGAGGACATCTAGGATACCAAAGATGGCTCCCGTCCATTTAGACATCTCCTTCTCTAACAGCTTTACTCGAGGAGGTGAGTGTCATCTTCTCTTTTCTACTGAACACGTCATGTGTCTTGCTGCTGCCAGGTAAAACTACACACAAACTGTCATCTATAAGACTACAGGTATAAGTGTTTTCTCTTTCTGGATCAGTAACAATAGATTTCATTAAAAATCCCCAGTGCAGACTTTGGTTGGGGGCTGAATGTGAGCAAACATTTACAGATGCCGATCTAATAACAGAAACAGAAACAGCTTTTCCATTGTGACCTGTTGTGTCCCTGGCAAAAAGAGCATTACTGTAAATGTAATCTTGCATATCAATAACAATGTACTTTCAAATTGACACATCATGATTGCATGAAGCGGAATGTGAGCTCTTTAGAGGATAAAATCAGTGCTGTTTTGTCTCAGCCAGATATCTCATGTTTGAGGTGTTAGTCATCGTTTCAGATAAAGTTCAAAAGGTAAAGGATTTCTGAAAGTGAATAAGCATTTTTCTGCACACTAAAAATGGATGAAACATAATTTCTGATTATTAATGATTATTATTACTTTTCCAGTAATAATAATAATAATAGGTGCCAAAACGATCACTTAGATTTATGTGTAAATAAATGATATTGTAGATTACATTAGTGACAGCGCCAGCAGTTCAATTCCACCTAAAAGAATTCATCTATTACAATTAATATGCTGATTATTTTCTGAAATAGCTGTTTTGTCTATTAATTGTCAAAAATGGTGAAAGCAGCTGACTGTTTCCCAGAGCTCAAGATGCAACCTTAAATGTTGTTTTGTTCTGACTAACCGTCCACATCCTAAAGAGCTTACTATGATGGAGGTCTAAAGAAACCAGAAATGCTCATAATAGAGAAGCAGAAACAAGAGAACCTGGACAGTTTTCTTAAAGAATGACTCCAAATGATTTAACCAAACATTTGGGAATAATAGTCTGTTGCTGAGCTATTAATTAACTAATCGCCACAGCTCTTCCTACCTCTAAAACTAGCAGGTAGAGCAGGGTGGTGGTGGTGACGGAAATACAGTCTTTCAGAGCTCAAATTAAGAAGCCAAAACAACTACAACTGCACAGCCTCCTGTTTGTTTGCTGTTTTGTGCAAATATCTATAGAACATAATTTAGTTTTTAAAGTCCACAGTAACAGTCAAATGTTTTGCACATATGAGAGAATTGGAAGGTTTGTCCAAGTGTTTGACTGGTACCATGAAGTGGTTGGTTCCCAAATAAAGAGTTCAGGGTTGTGGTCACTTCTTGTTGTCTTTCACTAGGATCTCTGTAGAATAATGTTTAATTCATATTTATTTTTAACTTGATTTCTTGTATTTTATTTGTTTCTTAAAGTCTTATATGTAATATTTTTATGACTGCTTCTCAAGGGCGTTTTTCATCCAGAACAGACTTCCAAATCGTGTTGTCTGTAATAAATGCAGCAGAATACATAGTCCATTTATGCAATACAAAAACCGAACTGAAACTGATCTTATTAGGTGAAACGTTTTTTTCGATTTTTATGTTGTATTTATGTTTTTAAGTTAATGCAATATTGAGTAGAGTTATCCTATTTCACTTGCAGATAAATTAGCTTGCTTGTTGTTGTTTTTTAACCTTAATCAAATTAAGCTTTCATAAGAAGATATGAAAAAGTTATTTTATGTTTTTTTAAATCGTGTCTTATTTTTAGTCTTCTTAAGACCCCATTTTTCCAAATCAGGATCAGATAAACTATCTGCCAGTCTAACCCTAACCTGGTCAAAGATAATTATATTCAATATTGGGCTAATTGAACCAAAAACAAGATATCTTCACCTGTTCAGATTGCAGTTTTTGCCGTGTGCAAGTAGAGGGGCTTGACATCACCAACAATAACAATGGACCGACATAATCATGCATGCTTTGACAATCATTATCTTGATCATTTAAAATGGAAATGTTATTCATTCTGTCACTTTTCATTGTCCAATCTGTGACCTTTAACTGTAACTCATTTAAACATGCATGTAATGTGAAAAAATGAGAAGGGTGGATGTGTGTCAAGCTGAAATGTCTGTATGATGTTGACATGATTTTTTTCCTCCTCATCTTCTTCTCTACCTCCCATACACAACAACCTACCCAGTGCTTGAATACAGAGATAAACTATTCACTCACTCACACCAAAAACCTGCCAGTAAGGAGACAATCCACAATCAAGGTATAGTGAAACTGTCTGCAGCTCTTCTTGCAGCGCTCCTTTTCCTCCTAACACATCTGTGTAGCCACATCAGCTTTCCTCCTCTATCCTTCACCATTGACTAACCAGGTCACATAGTGTACTACACTGCTCCATTGCACCATGCTGAAAACCACTCACAAAGACCTCCAGTAGTAAGGCTGAGTACTAATCATCACTGACTTAGCAGGCACTCCTCTGGGAACTGTGGTTTTTCACAAACCAAAGTGGCTGCTCTATTGTGGAGCTTTCCATTGTTAATCTGTTGGCTCAGCAGAGCTAACTGTGGTCAGTATGAGCCGGTCCAGACGCAGGAGGGAAGGAAGCCGTTTGTCATGGCAGAACAGTCATGTATCATACAAAATGAGGCGCCTCCGATCGCTCCCTTTAGTACAATAAAGACAGCTTGAATAAACTGTAAAAATGACTCAAACAAAACAGGAAAACATGTGAACAATGTTTATAACGGGCTGTATTTTAGTTTACCTCTGAGTTATGCCAGGTCTAAACCACAGTCATATTAAAAAAAATTAATATAAGTAATTAATCAGGTGCAGCAGTAGGTGTTAACTGAAAGGTGGTGCCAACAGATTGAGAAGAGGATACAATTTCAGGACCTACGCAAGTTATGTTATCAAGATGTCCGTCCAAAATTAAAAAGTCCATTTGATTAAAGGCATTCATGTAAGTGCCTCAGTTGTAAATGCTGATATTGGTAGCAGTTCGACAGCCACACAAATGCAACTGATTACTGTGAAAAATTACATCCTTCCTGATCATGATTTGTGCTGTTTGGAAGCATGCTGGTTTCTAAGAAATGGCTTTATTGACTTTCTAAGAAACTCAGACAAGTCCTGCTTCTAATATCTCGATGCCTGATTCAAAGAAGAAAGCGAAATGTAGCTGGACTGAAAGAATGGCAGTGTTTACATAATCCCTGTTGTACGGCTGTGCATGTGAACGTAGTCCGCATGTCACGCATTGTTCATCATTCAGTCTTAGTTTGTTTGACAGCATGTGTACATCAGTGGCATTCGAAGAGGCCAGCTCCTGCGCGCATGCGTATGTGTGTGAATTTTGTTTGCATTTGTGTGTTTGCAGGCATGTGGGCCAGCCTGCGCTCCAGCAGCAGGCTCAGCCAGCACCCCACCATAGCAGATGTGGGCGCCAGACTAGCAGGGAAGGACCTGGCGCCCCCTGCAGGTAGCAGCAGTCTGCAGGCTCAGCTCCTCAAACAGCAAGCTGCCCTCTACATCTTTGGAGAAAAGTCCCATCTGAGGGTGAGAAAGAATAGCAAAATAAGGGAAATGATGTTATAAGATCAGTAGATTTTATTGATGAATATCTGCACATTCCCATTTGCCTTGGAAATTTAGTTTTAAAACATCACATTATCAAGTTTATAGATGAAAATCCAACATCCAAAATAACCAAGCAGTCTTTTGAAGAATTTTGTGTTTCTTTAAGAATATATAAATACTCTCAAATGATATAAAAGAGAGGCTATATACATGTACAACAATACTTGAAACAACTACAGTCATGTACATTAAAATCTATTACAGACATGATAGAAGAGCTTCACATCTTGGCTTCTGGCTAACACAGAAACAAACCTATACAAGCAGTTTGTAATAAAAACACAGTTGAGCTGTCAGACAGATGTATAAGAAGCCTTTTTATTTCACATTTAAGAAGGGTTTTGGCATCACTTTGTGTATTTCAGTATGCAATTAATGTAGTGAGAAGCCTGAGTCAGTGAGACATTCAGCGTCATGAAAGCAGTGGGAGTCTGCTCGGTTCCAAAAGCCAACATATAAAACTCTTCCTTGTTCCAGTAAAACCATCATTGTTCTTGGCACATAAAGTTATCCAACACCTGTGCAGACGGAGGTGGTGTCATGCAGAGTAATGTTTCGTAGATCCGCAGGACACAAGGGTGTGTGGAGTAAAACTCGATAAAAACATCTCAAACCTCTCCTGTAAGTTGGATACTGAGGTTCACTGAATATGTTTTGAGGACATTTACCTGCAATAGACTTCAGTACTTCAACAAATATACATCAACAAAGACAGATGATTATACAACAAGAGGTTTTCTAATATGTAAAAATAACAAATCTGACAGAGGTGCACAATATCACGATGTAAAACTACCACTATGAGTACTAAATATCAGAAACACCTTTCAATGTCATGATGCAACACCACCAACTTCTAACCCAACCATAGAACTGAGTCAACACCCAAACAAAACTAAAGTAAACGTCATAAATGATATTGTACGTGTGTGCCTCACCCACTGTTGTGTGTCTCTTTGGGCAGGGCCTCAGAGTGGATTCCTCACTGAACTGTGAACTAGTGCCAGTGGACTTCGCAGACACACGGCAGGTGAAAGCCTCTTTTAAGAAGCTGCTGAGGGCCTGCGCTCCCAGTGCCACCTCATCCGACTCTGAGGACTCCTACCTCAAAGCCTTGGAGGACTCTGAATGGATCCTGCAGGTGACCATAAAGAGACACAAGACTGTTTTTGTACTTTGTGAGGACACATTCACAGCATCCCTGTGAGTGAGCTTCTAATCATTGTGTGAGAACGGCCTCGCAGTCAGCTCTCTGTGCAAGTTTCACATAATGGATAAATCCAATCTGAAGCCATTTTCCCAAGGGAAGTGGATTCACAGCGATGGGATCGCAGCAGAGCTCTGCTGGTTATCTGATTGACCCCCTGCAGCCTTTGTCCTTACATTGAACATATCATAGACTGGTGAAAAATATTATCCGTGGGAAACCAAACATCAGCTACAAGCAGATTCAACAAGTAAATTATCGTTAGACCAAACATGGTAATGCATGAACAGAAAGAATTAATTAATGTGTGTGTGTGTGTGTGTGTTTGTCCACTTGCACATATGTTGATCGCCCACAGCTTCACAAGATCCTGCAGCTGGCATTGATTCTGGTGGAGCTTCTGGACAGCGGCTCATCTGTTCTCCTCAGCCTGGAAGAAGGCTGGGACATGACTACACAAGTGAGACAAATACGTTTATGAATAAACACACAATAACACAGACAGATGTGGAGAGGATTCAGGAAGTAGAGATTGAGCACAATATTTGTAAGAACAGATAGAAAAAAAAAAAAAAGAGTAACTTGGTGCAAAAGTTTCCTCTAGTCTGTTTTTTTTGCTGGTTTTCAGCTTTCAGCATATAAAAACCCGTTTGAAATATCATGAGATAAGGCTGAGGTAGGATAATCTGTATACTGTGTATGCTGATCAACAAATTCTATGAATTTTGTATATAGTGTTGTGTATTTTTTATTTTTTATAGCTTTTATTTTCTTTAGCTTTTATTTTCTTTTACTCTGTACTCTGTACTCTCTCACACCTGTGCTTAACTGCAGTAACAAGCAAATTTCCCCGTTGTGGGATCAATAAAGTCCTATCATATCTTATCTTATCTTATACTGAAATAGCAGATATAGATCAAAACTGGCGTTTATGTTGGTGTGCGTGACCACAGCATTCCCAGTGCAAGTCTAGATGGGATGCTTCTCTTTTAGCTGTTAAAACACTACAGGCCACGCATCAAAAGTACACATTCATAGCTTGGTATAATAAACACAATAATCATCATAATCACATAACCAGTTCTGTAACTCCAACCTTCACACTGACATCAGGGTAGACAGAACCTAATGGAAGGAAAACAAGTTAGAGAGCAACAGGCAAAAAAAAGTGAAATTGTTTCACATTAGTGGTCCTCTTATTACAAATGGATCAAGAGAGCTGCTACACAGTCCCACCACCTGACTATTGAAATAGAAATCAAAAGCAGAAATTAGTTACTTTTAGAGTGATCATTATTGTGCCCAGGAATTCTTCAGTCACTGATGTCATCCACCAGACGTCACTTCATAACTCTTTCACACATGCTTTTTCTGCTCATCTTCTAATTAGCTGTTTCACTACCTATGAAAATATAGGCACTAACAATTTGATCAACGGACCATTGTAAACACTATTTCTGATTATGTTAATGTGATGGAGGTAAGCTGGTCACTGTAAAATATGTGGATTACTATGATATTACTCATGAGGTTGGTGGGTAGTTGTAAACACCTGAGTGTGTTTCTGAGACTGATGAAGATGCAGGTGTGCAACTGTTAACCCAATGTTGTGTTGACAAATGTAATGTAGACATGTGAAAGGAAAGCAAAACAGAGAAGAAACCACATTTCTTGAAGTTTGAGGAGACTGAGTTCATGTTGCACGTCGACATAGCATGAACATAAATCAACATGATGATCATGTTTCCAGAGAGAATCGTTGGACAAAGTGAATGACATAAAAGTAAAAGAATGTAACAACAAGAAGTAAGCAAAGCTACTCAATGTTGCAACTCTGTAATTTAATATATATGACGTATATAAAAAAAGATTAAAGGGGAATTAAATAATCGGACTTAATTGTAGTATCGGCCATATTTGCACTACTGTGCAGATATACCTAAAAATCCAGTGCTGACCCATTTATGCAGAGATAATACTGATGTCACTGGTGTGTGCTGATTTCAATCATGAAAGTTTATGGTTCTGACTTGAAGGCATGCACTGCAACAAACAGAACATTCCGGTTCTATCCGGAGCAGTTGTCAGTACCGTTGTGCTGCAGAATTTTGTCGCATGTTTGCCATCTTTGCTCATATTTTCCATGTTGACCTGTTAAAGTGCACATTTGTGTGTGTGTGTGTCACTCTGTGTGTTTACGGGGGATTGTGAAGCCCTGGGCAGCTGTTTAAAAGCAGAATTTGTGGATGCCAGGCACGTGTTAGGCCTGGAGCATCTCTCTCCACGGGCCACCGGCTCCATCACGCCAGGTCCTGATCAGGCCCTCACAGGCAAATGGGCTCCATATGCTCTGGCTCTCCTGTGTCTGTTCATGGACCATAGACACCCAGCAGACAGGATGCAGAACTGTCTTGTTTTCTGTTTCTACTTCTCATCCCCTGTCTAACCCTCAGAATCTATATCTCCTATTCACCCTCCTTTTTTTTACCTTGTTTCTCCTTTTGGTCTTCTCCTCAGTCTCTTTTTATCTTATTTCTATACCTGGGGCGCGGGGAGCTTTCTCTATATGTACCACTCAGGCCTGGATGTTCTTGTAAACCCCACGGGGAAGCCGTGAACTGTTTTCCCGCTCATTCCACACGCGTCAGGGCTCATTAGTTGTGTTGGAGGAGACACGGGCAGAGAGGCGGGCCAAACACGTTGCATGTGTAGACAAGTGGTTCTCAACTGTTTTTTTGTGGACTGAGCTCAAGTGTGCCTGAAGACTTAACTACAACGTTATATAAATGTTATTGAGAGCAGATGATAAGCTAGACGTGGCGTTGTGTGGGGTTCAGCTTTAGAGGGGGTGCAATCCCATGACATGGCATCCACTTCAAAAAACATGCTATGAGACAATGCGCAGTGTTGTTATCACGCACAAAAAGTGGGAAAATGCTGCAGTGGTGGTGAAACAGCTGCCTAAACATATGTTGGGTAATTCAGAAACAATTTCTACGTTTCAGTGTGAAATATCCAGCATGAGACATAGCTTGGTCACAATTCTTTAATAACCAAACATAATAGATCCTTCATGTAATGCTATGAGATTAAAATGCCAACTGTGAAGCACAACTTTTCCAGGCCAAGTCCAGTCAGCAACCTTTGTTGCATCTTTTTCCCTTTTTACCTGTTGTCAAAAACTGTTTGTCTTCCATGCAGGCAAATATCTGCATAATGCAAACCAGACTTAAGCATCCACGCTTGCACACACAAATCAGAACTATTCATTTCGTATCCATAGCTAATAATTAATGATCACATTGTGTATTTCCTTCATACATTTCTCTCTGAGGATTTCCATGCTGGAAATGTGAGAAATCGCGATCTAACTATGTGTTTGTCCCTGCAGGTGGTGTCTCTGGTGCAGCTGCTCAGCGATCCTTTCTACCGGACTCTGGAGGGCTTTCAGGTGCTGCTGGAGAAGGAGTGGCTCTCCTTCGGCCACAAGTTCAGTCAGCGGAGCAACCTGAGTCCCAGCAGCCAGGGCAGCGGCTTCACGCCCATCTTCCTGCAATTCTTGGACTGCGTGCACCAGGTGAAGCTTTAACACAGGTGCCGTGTACGGCGTCACTGCCGCCTCCTGCAACGTGACTTGTCTCCACTTTCCCCTCAGCGACTTTTTCATTTCTTCTACATCACATTCCTCGTTAGTACAGGCGAGAGGGTCAGCTGTCATTTTCCATACATTTGCTTTAGCTTTACACGTTCCATTCCCGACAGTGAGGATGTAATTTCGACAGTGTTTTGCACCAGGGAGCGTGCGGGGAGGCTGTTCCCCAGATGGTCTGTGAACCCGGTGATCAGCGCTGAGCTGTCTGCGCTCGCGTGTTTCAGCATCCCTTCACAATACGCTGCGTGTCCAGAGCAGCATGTGGAAAATTGCACTTTGGGGGATTGAGAGTCTCAAGGAAGGCATTTGGGTGTGCTGCAGGATTTCAGGGGGTGGGGTGGGGGGGTTTGCTTAAGAATGAATCTCACCCAGCTGAGGTCCAAGAGCTAACTTTAGAGAATGTCGTTGGTTTTTTTGCAGCTCTAGAGTCTTACTGATCCACTCCCATACACTTACATCAACACATAATTTCTGCATTTGTCTTTTGAAACTGTAGTCTTGGCAGCTACAACAGTTTGGCGGGGGTCCTGGGGTCTGGAGAGCTATTAAGGAAGGGGGGCAGAGGGGTTTCGGACACGAGCTGAAAATAGAAGTGCCTCATCTCCAAAACAGCTGTTGTTTTTGCCAATAGACCCAGGTGGCCACAAATATTCAACACTTCTCTCGCTGGCCACCTCACACCACTGGATGGGAACAGTGGAGCTGCGGCTCAGTCTGGATTGTGTCTGGCGGCGATGATATCACTAAACTTTGCCCCCACAAGGACAGGGGAAGTTCTTTCCTGTTCCTAATTGGTCATCTATGATCTGGAGGGATGTGAAGCCACAACACGAGGACACGGTCCAGCTGTGACACTCACTCTGACCTTCTCTCTCTCTCTCTCTCTCTCTCTGTCTTCACTATCTTTATCCATCATTTCACGTCTTTGCAGATTTTGGAGCAACATCCTCTGGAGTTTGAGTTTAATCAGTATTATCTGAAGTTCCTGGCCTATCATCACATCTCTAACCGCTTCAAGAACTTCCTGTTGGACTCTGACTATGAGCGCTTGGAGCATGGTCAGTGTCTTGTACAATTCAGCGAGGATTGCTTTTATTAGTATCTTTTTTGTATTTTAAGACTGCCTTTGTATCACTAATCACAATTATATTCAAAGTTTACCTTTCTTAATTACTTCAAGACAAGTTACACATTTTTTAATGAACCCCCCACTCTCCAGCATTGTTCTTGTCTGGTGCACAACAACACCGGACTGTCAATATATCTAAAATACATGAAACTACAATGAATCTCTCAGAAACACAAACAGGGTACCAGTAAATGCATCAGTGACTTGGGAGTAGGGTGCAGTTATGGGGTCTGCCTCTAGGTAGCGTGTACCTCCAGCTTGGAGAAACTACATTTGGGACTGAAAGGGAGATTCTCTGCACATGGTGACCAAAAATTATTACAGGAAATGATAAATATATCACACATAGGAGAGAACTTAAAGATTAAAAGATTTTAAAATTTATGATGCATTTTGGTTTTTTCCCAATTCCAGGAATTTATGGATCTAAATTTCACAACTTTTTCACGTCAGTAACATATTATGACAGATTAAATTGTCTTTATAGGATGAAAAACGTGTGTGAGAATGCCCATGTGCTCAACAGCCTCTTCTGTGTTTTTTGAAGGCTTGCTGTTTGAGGATAAGGGTGATAAACAGGCCCGGAGAGGAATCTGCATCTGGGAGTGCATCAACAGGATGCACAGGAGGAGTCCCATCTTCTTCAACTATCTGTACAGCCCCTCAGAGAGCGAAGTAAGTGTTTCGCTCTGTTTTTCTGTCTTTCACGTGGCTCCCTGTGCAGCTGACAACTAATTCAACCAACACTTTTATTGTTTTTTATATTGTATTGTATACGTCATTATATTTGATACTATTTTGTACTGTATATACACCATAGTATTAGCTCAATCTGGTTTTAATCCTGTCCTGTAGCTGATTTCTGTTTTGTTCTAATATTATTTTATGGAAATAAAGAAATCAAATCCCAAATCACTGCCAACTGCTTTCTCTTGTTCAGACATCTATATCACAACCTTTAAAACATTAATACATAAAAAGAAAGAATTCTTAGAATGTTCAGTTTATCCAAGATAATGATTTTTGTTGACTACCCTAGCACGGTATGAATCAGTGATCAGAGTCTGCATGATTCATCTTGTTAGCAACACAACATACAGACTCTTATTTCACATGTCAAAATTGTAGGCTTTTTTAATGATCTTTTTCACATTATCAGTTTCACATTATTCCGCTGTACTTTACAAAGTAAAAGTTAACTTGTGTGTGTTGTAGGTGATCCTGAAGCCCTCCATCAGCATCCCCAGCCTGAATAAGTGGGACTTCTTCACTGACGAGACTCTGTCCACCGGGCCGTGCTATGACTGGAGGATGATGGCTGCAAGGCCGGAGGCCCCAGAGGAGGCAGAAACCATCTCCAGCAGCAAGAGGAGGATCGTGTGGCCGTGCTACAGCAGCGTGAGCCGCGCCCAGCCCGACGCCATCACCAAGCTTCTCGCTGTAAGAGCTTGTTTCTGAGACTTTCACCTTTAGTTTGATCCCGTTTAATTCTAGTCTCAAACATTTGTGTGATTTTGGTGCCGCAGGATTTGGAGAAGCTGGAGGCGGAGCTGAACCAGAGCCCCGAAAGATGGCAGACCACTCTGGAGAGAGTCCGGATCAGCATTCAGGAAGACCTCAAGCAAGAAGGAAATGTGCGTATGCTTCAAATCCCAACAATAAAATGACTTAGAGCAGTTCTTTTGTGTATTATATTCATTATTTTGACTGTTCTTGCAGCTCCGTAAGCAGTCGGTGTCCATCTCAGGCCTCATTCCCACATCCGGCCTGCAGGCCTTCCAGCGCCGCTCAATGCTGCACCTGCCAGACAGCGGACTGGGCGAGGACCGCAGCACGGCCACAGCCAACGGGATCAACCGCCGCGCCGCAACACTTTACAACCAGTTCACCCCCAAGAGTGAGGAGAACAGGTGGGTCGTGAACTTCCCATGCACCGGAACAAATAAAGAAGTCCACATTTTGATTCACTCACAACTGCTGCTGCGGGGCCTGTTCGGTCCAGTTTTGGAAGATGACTCAGCACAATGCTATGCGTGTCATGTTTGTGAGGATTGTCTGTACTCTGTTAAACTCTGGGTGTGTAATTTTACAATTATTGAGAGGTTAAAGTACAGTCTCTTGGCTCTAACATCTGGATATTTTCTCAGAATTTGACAAACAGTGATAAAAAGAATATGTGCAATCTTTATCGATCACTGTCGATAAATAATGTTTTGCTCAATAAAAGGGATAACAGATTAGCATTTTGATGTTTGCAACCCGCATAATCTTTAAAATTCTACTTTACAGTAAAATACCTGTTCATGTGTTTGCAACTCTAACTCTTTGAGTGTGGCAGCACAGATCTCTGTACTTGAAAGAACATGTGAAGGTTTCCCTTTTTTTCTATCACAGGGTAAATACAGTTTCCCACTTTTGGACCTCTTTACACAATGGGAACAGAATGTACAAAGAACGCAGGAGTTGTTCTTGTACATATGGAGAATCATGTCAGTCGGGGATTGTATTGTTCTGTGTGTCTCTACCTTCTGTGCAGCAAATGCTGGAGTTGGCTCCGCTGATTATAAATGTGATTCCAGCCAACTTTAACACTGTTGTCCAGACTTTGTTGTTTTTGATCGCTCTAGTTTCTTCTGTTTCTCATTGTGCTGTGTCAAGCACTCTGTAGCAGCGTGTTTAAAAACGTGCTTCTCCTGCGATACATACCAGGTCTTACGAGGGCATCCTCTACAAACGTGGAGCGCTGCTGAAAGGCTGGAAGCCTCGCTGGTTCGTGTTGGACATCACAAAGCACCAGGTGAGCAGGCAGCGCCTGGTCTGTGTTCAGCCTTCATCCAGCAGCACTGGACGTTAACATCTGTGTGTTCACAGCTGAGGTACTACGACACCGGGGAGGACACCAACTGTAGAGGCCACATCGATCTGGCAGAGGTGGAGTCTGTGATGATGGCCACGCCCACTATAGGAGCCCCCAAACACATCAGTGAGAAGGCCTTCTTTGACGTGAGTACATCCTAATCCCCATGTCCACTCAGCGCTGCTGCTTTGCCTTTTGGCTGCATCACATCCCGGTTTACATCACCGTCACTGCCTGTGAAGCATTCTTGAAACTGTTCAGTTCCCTTTTATTTTTATTTCTTCTGATCCATGTTTGCAGCACGTTCAGTACTGATGTGTTGACAGATACTTTCCGCCTGTACTTTGTTTAAATTACTGTACACAGCACTGTCACGCTAACATTTTTTATCCACATTTCTTAAATATTCTGTATTAGCAAATGAAAAACTGTTTCTGGCACCTACTTTACAGACTTTGGAGGAGACATTACTCACACAAATAGAAAAAACGTATTTTGTTGTAAAAACCTAAAGTCAGTAACTAATGAAGTATTCATAAGTCGTCAAGAAATATTTAACTCCTGTCAGTTTACAACAAATATTGTGAATTTCACACTTGCAAAGATGCAAACTGCTTTGGCAAAAGTTCACCTGATGCATGAAGATAGAGGAGCAGAGATATGTGTGGAAGCCAGAAGGTGACTCAGCCTCATAGACATTTTAATCTTTCTGACAGTGTTGGAAACATACGAAGCCCTGGATGGGCCATGGACGATACAAATAACTATTTTGCTTGTTCCTCTTTTATAGAAGGCATCCAATACATTAACATCCAGACAAGCCTGAACGTTTTTACAATGAGAAATTTATTATCCTTTAAAAACGTAAAACCCAAAGTGTCTTCACATACATTTAGTCCAAAATCAAAAACGTGGTTCCAAGCAGTCTCTAGGAGGTGATTTTTTTTTTTTCATTTCATACAACAGTGCAACTGAGAAATCAAAATGAATCACTGCTGACATTGTTTGTTTTAGTTTCCTGCTCAACTCTTCAAATTTGACTATTTTTTAAACAAATTTTTCTAGCTGAAGACCAGCAAGCGGGTCTACAACTTCTGTGCTTCAGATGCACCCAGCGCCCAGCTGTGGATGGACAAGATCCAGAACTGCATCTCTGACGCATGAGCACCCAGCCCTTCACATCGTATCATGAACTCTAGAGGTGGCGTCAGGGGTTCGAGGGCCGAGACACGCGGCCGTCGCTCAGCTGGGATGTCTTTTAGTGGAGCACAATTAACAACGTGCCTGGTAGTGGAGGATTCCTACTGTCCCTCCATCTTGGATCCACCTCTCTGCCTGATACTCACTCTGCAGGGCCGCTGCAGTCGGGGTCTCGGCTGCTTGTTCCCTCCTCCGTGCCTCCGACAGAAACAACACGACAATAAGTTGACGTTTCGCGGCGCTGCACTACCAAGGAAATGTTATCCTACTTAAGCTGTAAATAGAACAAAGCAATATCACTGGCCATTCAAACTGTGGGTTCAATTTTAGAACTTAAAATATAGAGGAGAACCTATAAAAGAATTTCTATTTTACTATGAGGAGAGGTTACTGCTGCTTGAAAGAAACATATGAACCGCCAAAAACTCAGAGATTTTAATGCACAACATGAAAAGGCTATTTGTTTGCACTTAGGTCTAAAGTATGCACTCCTTATCAAATATAGATTTTCTAACAGATGCAGACAGCGAGGCTTAAAGGCATTATCTTACGATGTACATATGACCTTTCCTCCAGACAGATCACATGAGAGAGAGTTTGCACAGTGAGTTCACAAGATTTACCTGACATTTTTCTATTTAAATAGGTGATGTTTTCTCTATTTTGTTGAATGTTGATTGACTTCTGCATAACACGTTTGTCTCATGTAATGTAAATTATTATTTTTTATTAAAAGTGTAACTGTTTAAGTGTGATGCCTTTGTGTTTTTGTGTAAATATGTGTGTGAGATTTCATTTTATATTCTGTATGTGTTGAAGTATACTTTTCTAACCTTAATTCTAATGTGACCAACAAGTCTTTTAATGTGTTGTTACTGGTGCAAATACCCGAGTGGCCTGTTCCCTGTTTATGGTTATTGTATTGAAAATAAAACAAAGATTTTCTTTTTTTGTGTCCAGACAGGCTCTGTGTCTTTTAAGGGCTTTTAAAGAAGTAAATGAATATATCAAGTAGGATGTTGTGGTTTTCTGAGGTTCTGTCTCATCTGCTCTCTGTGTGTACATCCTATATAGTTTCATCTTAACAAATGGAACTATTGAACGATGCCAGAGGCTTCTTTTGTTACTCTATCTTTGTACCATGTTTTGTGGTGACACTAATGTTTTTGAAATAAATCAACGTACTTGAAACAACACGTCACTTATGTCTTGTTTTTCTGAGACAATATCATTGGTATGCAATTTTTTTTAAAGTGTTCAGATTTTCGTCCCACATAAAAGTCCTGCAATTTCAAATAAAATAATAAATTAAATACACGCCAGAGCAATAAATGTTCTGGCAGTTTAACATGTTGATTTCAATAATCACGTTTCCATCTAAGTACAATAAAAACTAGAACCAAATACTGAGTTCAGCTGCACTTTCATCCACAACCAATATGTGAATATCAGGAGTTTTGTGCATTGATTGGGTGTTAATTCTTCAGTCAGCTGACATCAAACCATTACATAAGACAAGGGTACAAAGCCACGTCATGATGGAAATGTGGTTTTCTATGCAACATTAGAAACACATGAATAAATAACAGCATGGCTCTGGAAACTTTAGTCATTTTTGTCCACGTCTGCTTCTAGACTGAACCATCTCCACAGATATCAAAGGGAAGTCTCAATGTCTGTGCCGTGGCTTCTGGGGAAACACAAACCTCTCCAGCATGGATTACAATGTCATTTTTTTCAGACATTCATGTTCCCTAGAGGATGGATCGTACTGGTTTTATGACAGCTGACTTTCCTTCAGCAGCATCGTGGAGCTGACATTCATCTCTCTGAGTGAAACGTCTTAACTATTAGCTGGATCCGTGTGACATGGCCGTCAACTGCCAGCAAGTTTGGTAGAAAAATTCGTGTCCTCCCTCGGGACTGATAGTAATAAATTCAGTTACAACTACGACCATTAATCATTTAACAGAAAATAAATCAGCAGCTATTTCGTTCATTGAATATTTGTTTTATAAGTAAAATGTGACATCATTGTTTGGTTCCAGCTTTATTTTGTTTGTGTGGTGATTTACTGCTTTTCTCTGTTTTATATTATTGTTAATTAAATATCTTTAGGAAATCTAAAAAAAATAATCAGCAGATTATTTGCTAGTGACAATAATTGTCCCGTGACTTTTCATTGTGGGCTGTGATCCTGTAAGAACAAATATTTTTTACTTTATGTCACCAGCAAACACGTCAACTGTACAATGTGATTAGAACTACAGCAAATGTGGGCATGATAATAAGAGAATTATCATAGTAAACATTTTAGCTGAAGAACATCCGCATTTTGTCATGAGTGTTAGCACTCAAGGCACAAAGTGAAAAGCACCAGCCAAATGTTCGTAAAATCTGCAGGTTGGTAGATCAGCCAAAAAAAATGTTAGTGTATTGAGAGGCTGGTAAACATTTGATCAGTATCCGTTTGGCCAGTGGACAAAAACGTCCATTTGGCAGCACGCTGACATTAGCATTGAGCTCACAGCACCTCAATGCCAGAGAATTGCCTCACACGGCTCCTTGTGTTCTTATACTAAGGGCCACAGGATACAGGAAGAAAACTTAAACCAATTGTAATTGCCACATTTTGTTTTTTTCCCCCAGCCTCTTATGAACACCTCGTCTTTATTAGAGATTTTCTCTCAATGAAAGGTAAGCCGACACTGCTGTGACTCGTGTTTTCTTGCCCAGAGCCAGCGAGCGAAGCAGCTTGGAGAGGAGGATGATGGGTCTCCCACTTGCCAGCAATGAATACGGGACTGGGCAGGAGCCCCGGCTCAGCCTCGGCGGCGCCTGGATGGCGGCGCTGAGCAGGACTCCTGCAGTCTCTCCGAGAGGGAGCTTGGGGGTCAGAAAAAGAGCAGAGGGTGTTTTTTGAGGTGGTGGTGGTGGTGGTGGTGGTAGGGGGTGGGGGGGTGATCTCCCAGCTGGCTCGTTCTGGCAGCAGGTGCAGAGCCGCTGCAGCACAACATCTGGGGGGGTAGAGCCTCTGGCCTCTCCATATTTAGCCCCTTGCTTTGGGTGAGGGGGGATTAGGACCCCTGCCCACGAACAGACGGACGCAGCGGAAGTTTTTCCACAGAAGGATCGCGTGGAATGGCATGATCGGAATCGCTTCCTGCGGCAACACTTTCACTCAACAGCCATTATTGATTCCACATAGCCCCGCCGCAAACATGTTCCTTGTGTAAAAGTTAGGAAATGAAAGATCCTGACTGTTACATAACTACGACGAGCCGCGTCCTCCACTAGTGGTTTTTCCACTCGAGTTGGAGACAAGTGATTGATTAAGGCGCCCATTAGCCCTACAAACAGCGCTGCTTTCATATGCGGCCCTGTGTGATTGTGATCTTGTGTAACTTGGCGGGGTTCGCTGTGATTAGTCTTGGTTGGCTGGAAGTGTGCCACTCTCACATAAAAAGACAAAATCAAAAGCAGCCCTACGAAGTCGAGATTGCGCATATCTGTTGGTTTTGGAGGCCGCGCCGTTCATGTACAGTCGCAGCTGCAGCGAAACGCTTCTCGTCCGAGAAAACAGCTTGAAAAATAAGCTGATTGCCCTTTTCCACCAGCCCCAAAAATACTCCAGTGACAGATGATACTGATTTATTTTATTGGTCCTGCAAATCCTATTATCCACGTAGGGTAGAGTGCGACGAATGCGGGCTGTGTAGCGGTCTCTGCTTCCTGGGTGCCTCCTGCAACGTGAGCCGCTGCGGGTCCCCTAGCCCGGAGCCCCACCGGCCCCCCGACAGGCACCTGCTCCAGAATCCAAACACTGATCTCACTGGCTCGACACACATCACCGAGTCCCACCCTAGGAACCGGGATGATGTCAGCCGCCTGCAGCACATGGGGGTTCTTGTTGGGAGATTATCAAATGCATGAATCAACTGGGCTCCAGATGATCGTACCC
This sequence comes from Eupleurogrammus muticus, assembly GCA_036785175.1. NCBI lineage: Eukaryota > Metazoa > Chordata > Actinopteri > Scombriformes > Trichiuridae > Eupleurogrammus > Eupleurogrammus muticus. The sequence goes on along the minus strand of JAYKQN010000002.1, from coordinate 14,270,756 downwards.
GGACACCGCCCGCTCATCCATGAATAGAAAAGCACAATTACACGTTTGATTAATAGCTGTAAGGGACCGGAGTGGGAGTTTCTAAACGTTGCTTTCTGTTTTCCGAGGCCCTCATGTGTTTCTCTCACCAGTGGAAGTGATCCACGGTTTTCCCCCCGCAGCGAAACCCAGAGTCCGTTCAACCCTGCGAAACGCTCCGGGGCCCAGAGGTCAGTGTGGGAAGTTATCTAACCCAGAAAACAGACCAGACGGTTTTTCGCCAGCAGACGATCCCTAAGAATGTTCCCGTTTCGAATCGGTTTCGATGAGGATGTGTTGGACAGGAATCAGATGGATTGGTCATGGGCATTAGAGCACTTTTCGGACACATGGGGCGAGGGTGAGACAGCTCGAGAATATCCTTATTTTTGGAATGTCGAAGGGCTTGTGTGAGTTAGATACGCAGATTACCATCGCCCGATTCTGAGAAGAGTCAAACACATTTTTCTCAGATTCTTGGATAAAAATACTTCTCATAGACGACATGTGAATAGCAAATCTGTTTGTCATGCACCAGACGAACAATACGAGACAAACACATAACATAATAATCCCGGATCCTATCAATCATTTTTCTGCTTGTTCTTATACTTGTCTTAAATGTTGTCTCTGTGCAACAATTAGAGGGCTGTCCGTCATACAAACAAAAAAACAAAGTTCCATAAAAGGAGAAGCTTTGAGGATTACGTTACCTTTTCTCAGTGATAAACCACATTCCTGATCACAGTATACTTTCAGAGAATTGGACAATCCGTCTATATCTGATCTTATCAGCGGTGCGCCGGTATAAAAAGGTCTGCACGGTGCTGACTCTTAGTTTAGTGAATAAATGCAGGTTCTTATCTCATCTCCTGTTCTGACAACCCTGAACTCGAGGTGAACTCTCACTTCGCCTCCAGCTTCCAGGACGCGTTACAATAAAGACACTCAGGGAGTAAAAGACGCCCTTTGTTGCGGCCTGACCTGCAGAAACCACACGCACCCTGAGAAGTGGATTCAGCATCGGCGTATCCCTGCTGCCGTGTCTCTACTTTCACTGAATCACCACGGAGGGCGAAGACAGAGCTGAGGTGTGTGTGTGAGACACTGCTCCTTTGTTGCACGCGCTGAGGTGTTTTGACACACACACACACACACACCGCCTCTTGTTTCGTGATAACGGGATAACAATGAAGTCATATTGTCACGCTCCAGCATCTGTACCCGGCTCACGCCAGAGCTGCCTCTTCTTGACAGATTCACCGCGTGTGGAATCCTGTTTGTGAGGCTTCCTGAGGCGGAGGCCATGGGTGGTGCATGTTTTTTATCCAGTTCATACAATATATGAACTGGAATCATTTTTTCATTCCTCGAAAAGACACCGAGTTGATAGTTGATGGTTCAAACGTTGTTTATGTAGCTGATAAAGCTCATTACTCTGAGCCAGACCTCAAACTCCTGTTTGACATCAGTGCCCAGCTGTGTAAAGAAGAAGTGATTAAGCCTGTTTTAAAGAAATGGGTCATGAATTCTTTTCTTTCTGTCTCCAGTTGCAATGACGGGGCCGAGTGCCAGACAGGGTCGGTACGGGCGAGACTGCAAAGTTGTGGTTTCAGTCATTTTGGGAAATATGTGGACAATATGAAAAATATCCTCATCCTTCAATAGAGACAACGAAAGAACCATGTGACATACTGGAGCCTACAACGGGGCTCCTGCAGCGTCTCCTCCGTCCATCCGTTAGTGATCAGCGTGTCTTCCACATGAGCCTGTAGCACCTGCACAGCAGCTCCGTGCTTCCTGAGAAACGAGGATCCTGTTCACATGGTGACATCTGGTGGACACTGGAGGAGTCGAAGTGACCCTCAGCGAAACACAGGAAGCATGACACTCATTTCTTTATGAAATGTGAATACACTTTTATTAAAAACCATTGGTGTTGTGATTATGACAGGCAGCCTGCGCTCTCGCTTTTTAATCAGGAAACGAAGCAACTACCGTTATAATTAACAGGAAATCAGTTCTTTTTCCATACTTTACTTAATTTAAAATATAAATATGTGAAACTTCTGTTGAAAGTAGTCAACACATGTTAAGAAAGGACAACCCTGAATTGCCAAAAGAAGGAGAGTTAAAGATGAAAGCAGTAAAATGGCGTTAGTGCAAAATGTACATGTAGAGGCAAACTCTGATCAGTGAAATGTGAGAAGCGGTTTGCTGCAGCTCGGGGTGTGTAAACCTGGGCCCAGCCGTGAACTGTGGTCCGTCTCCCTCCGCTCGCCACGGTGTGGTGTGTGGAAACATGGCCGCCGTCACTGAGCCGGAGAGCCCCGGCTTTTACTGTCCTGCCAGGACTTCTTCCTTATCTCCAGCTCGATTTCACTGACTGAAGCTGGACCCCAGTTGGTCATGATGTGAGGTCCTTTATGGCCTACAGCACAACGGAAGCATTTTTAAACAACACACCTCGCCGATTCAAACATCGTGGTGCATGAAAATGAGCTTTGTCGGAATCAGAATCTCTGTAATTAAATGCTGGTCAATCAAAAACCTAAGCTCACCCTGCTGGATGAGATGCACCAGCCCCTCATGTTTGGCCACCTTGTCTTCCCAGCTCTTGGTCTTGATGGTTGCTCGTGTCACCTTCTTGGACACCTCCTGCATGTATGAGGCAGAGCAAGGCTCATCAGAATTGCTCTTAACGGCAGATAAATGGCCTTTAAGCACCTTTGGGACTGTCCTATCACGCTGCTGCATCTGAATGCTTTCTTTAAAACGTATGTGTATATGTGTGTATATAACAGCGAGTCGTCCTCCAGAGGCCTGACCTGGTACTGCTCCAGCGCTCCCTTCCTCTCCCTCTCCAGTCTCTCCAGCTGCTGCACAGCAGCCTGCAGCTCTGTGTCTTTGGCCAGCCGCTCGGCCTCCAGCTCCTGCTTCTCGGCCTGGGTGCGTGACAGCGCCCTCTGCTGGTCCAGGTGGATGTGCTCCAGCTCGGCCCTCTTCTCAGCCTCCTGCTGCAGCAGCCTGAAACACGCTCACAGTCACTCTCTGCCGTCTCTCATATCGGCGTAGTTATCGTTGGGTGCGGATGGAAGTAACGAGATGAAGACGTGTTTTAGTTGGTGGATCACATTCAGTTACTCCAGCAGTGAATTGCTAAAACATCTGCTCTAAACACTGGCTTTGTCTCACCTGTTATAAGTAATAACTCGTTTTCTGAGCTTCTGTATTTGAGGTATTATTGATTAACCCTGAATGTAGAAATCCTCCCATAGACAAACTCATATTATACAATAACTGCAATTGAAAGACCTACAGTGAAGATAAAAAACACTCTGAGTGTTAGGATGACTTGTGGTATAAAAGGAAACATTGTGCCTATCAGTGGATCAAATCCTCGTCAACGTCACTCTGTTTCTGTTTATTTCCAGATATTCTTCTTCGTGGTGTTTTAACTGTGTTGTCTGAGTTGTGCAGCGGGAGGCAGGTTCTGGATTTGGGATGTACAAGGTGGACCCACAGTCTGTCAGAAATAACATGAGCAATAAAATCACTGTGATTTAGCATTTTTATATTTTTTTTTGGCAGGGGGGGTTCATGCCATTTATAGAGATGACAGGAAATATGTGTTGCTGTGTAGTTATGTAGTGTTCACAATTCATTAGTTTGAAACAGTTTCAGTGAAAATTGAACATTAACATTACACATGCATTATAGCATAGTAATACACGTATCTCTGTCCTGTGTGTGTGTGTGTGTGTGTGTGTGTGCGTGCAGCAGACCTGGCCTGCAGCTTGCGCATGTTCTCCTCGTCCTGCTTGGCCTGCCTCTCGTCCTCCAAGGCCTCCTCCAGCCGCTGGTACATGTCCTCCAGCTCCCGGACGCGCTGCAGGTGCTGCTCCAGTTCGCTGGACTTCTGAGCCACCTGCTCCTCCATCTGCTGACGCACCTGAGCAAGCCCACGCACACACACACACACACACACGCACACACACACACACACACACACACCGACGCATGCATCACACACACAGAGGCAGGTGATCGGCATTGCATATTATTCGGTCACATTACACATTGGGCAAGAATAAAAGAATATAAGCCTTGAACCACTGTGTTTTTGCATTTATTGTGTTGGGACATCATCACAAATATTCAGATACTTTTATTTCACCAGACTCATCAGATTTCTTTTGGAGCCTTTGTGGTGTTATGGGCACATATGTGCAGTGTTACCATTTTTTCTCTCTCCAGGTCCATCCTGTATTGATCGTGCAGGTCCAGCTGAGTCTTCTTCCTGCTGTGCTCCTCTTCCTCGGCTTTAGCCTCTTCCATTTTCTGTGGAACACAGAAAGAGGAATTAGCTGTTACTTCCACAATTCACTATGTGACATTAGATCAGGGGTCAAACATGTGGCCCGGGGGTTCACTCCGGCCCTCTGTGGGACTGGATGACATGTGATGAAAATAGAGCAACGTCTGTTTATCCCCAAATGTGAAGTTAGTAAGAATCTTTCAGGGCTTAAGGTATAAAATACTAAAATACTGGTTTTATTTGTAACTGGTTTATAAAGCAACAGATCATTTCACCCGCTGTGTGAATAAACAGAAAATTGTTGATAATATTGTTGAAATCACACTTTTTTAAAAATATCATACTTCTTTATTATTTTTCTTTTTTCTTGTGTCATCTCTATGTCATTTTGTAACAGAAAAAAAGGTTAATTAATTGTGTAATGATTTATAATGTATTTTATTTACAATGTAATTATTATTGTACATATATTGTTACTATGTTACTATGAACTAAACTGAGTTTAATCCCCTGATAGCGAGTAGGAATAACTGTTTTGAATTAGTTTGAGGTCCATTTGCTATATTAACAAGAAGGAATGAGTCTCCATGATTGCAATAACTCATAATAATATAATCAAAGTGATACAGTATGTCTTTAACAGACACACTTTAATAAAATATAATTGGTGCAGAAACCACCTTATATTTTTAGTAAAGTTATTATATTTATGTTACTGTTCTATTAAAACTTTAAATTTGTGGTCTGATCTGAAGTTCCAAACGAGACAGCAGAACTTTTTTTTTACTTTTTAATTTTTGACATTTAAAAATCCATCTGACAGAAAGAGAAGTGAGAAACGGATTGTTGAAATAAACCAGAGCAGCAGCTGCAGGTGTCTGACTGATACGTTCTGTCATTTGCAAAACACGTTTCGCTTCCCCTTTCAGTATCATTGTTGTGTTGTGTTCTGGGGGAGCTCCGAAAAATCCCACTTTCATATTGGTTCACTATCAAATCTCCAGTGACATAAAACACTTAAACTTAAAAGCTGCTTATAAAAATCAGGTGCAGGTTTTCATCATCTAGATCCAAGATTGACAAAACAAAGTCCTATTTGTGAGCGAATATTTGTTTGATAGTTGATACAAAACAACACGTGTTCCCCATAATGCAGCCCTGCGTTAAAAACTCATTATGATTCGCTCAGTTTTTGTTGAGAAGAGGACTTGATTTCACGCTTTAAAGATTTTGCTGGCTGTAGTTTCTTGTTTTATTACACTGAATAGCATTTTAACCCATAAGAACCCACAGTGACACCCGTGTAACAAGAACTTTGGATCCAAAGACTCTACTTATGAGGCTTTACGTCTGAACGTAACTCATCAGGTCCCAAAGGGACATTACCACTAATGCCCAATGTTACATAGTATATGACAAAATACAGATCTTTAAGAATAAAAAGTATTATTTATATTAAACTTTAGAAATGTGTTCTATGTGGCCCATTTGGTCTATGATATAAGCCTCATAATTTTTCTTCAGCCGTGCTACAGCGTGGCCCAGCGTGGCCCAGCGCTGACCCAGCAGTACCTTCCTCATGGCCTCCAGCTGCCTCTGCTGCTTCTCGTTGTCCACCTGCAGCCTCTTCATCTTCTCCGCCATCCTGCCCTCCTCCGCCCGCTGCCTCCTGCGCAGCTCGCGGCGCCTCAGCAGGGCGTCTCGCTGGGGCGGCGGCGAGCCCAGCCTCAGCATCTGGATGCAGTTCTGGAGAGCTGCCGGGAGACAGAGAACAGCTGGAAGAACACCGACTGGTCCACGCAGCCTCCACTAGCACCGGCCAGGAGCTGGTGATGGAGCAGTGACTGATAGCACTAGTTACCTTGAACCCATTCCTGCTTCTTCCTTTTATCTGACACGCTGATCTCCAAGCTTCGGTCAACGCACTTGATGATAAACAGACATTTCTTGCCTTCTTTATCCGGCAGAGACTGCAGAGACACAGACTCCGTCACGTGGTGTAAACACAAAAACTTGGTACCAGACAGTTTACCTCTCTTTCATAGTTTTTTTTTTTTTTTTTTTTTTTTTAATGAAAAAACGTTATATCAGCTAGTTTTATATTCTAGGTGGAATAAATATTTGATTAATTTAATTCATTTGACAATTTCTGTCACACAAAATTCTCATTCTCATCCCAAAAAAATTATACAAAAGTACTTTAAAATGACAAGAAACTAACATAAACAAAAAAAATGTACATTTTGAGAGACGTGATGAATGCATCCTAAAACTCAATTTAAAAAACATGATTCGTCACTGAGACAAAATTGCTGAAAATTCAAACTGTAGCTGCTGCGTGCCGTAAAAACTTAGCGTTGTTCATATATTTTACCCAGATGGCCACGCACAGTAATATGAGTAAAACTTGGCTATTCGAGTATTCACCTCTATGCAGCAGTTCCGGTCCAGAACGATAACGCCTTTCTTCTCCTCCAGATCCTCACACACGTAGTAGGACAGCGAGTCAGGCCTGAGCACGAACCAGCGCTCGGTCCAGTTCTTCCTCACGTGGCCCTTCTTCATCATGTAGCCCTTCAGGATTCCATCAGACAGACATTTTACATTAAATGACTTTAATACGGATTCTATGTCCAAGCATCTGAGCACTCCACTCATTTCAGTAGAATATTAATTTCTACCATCTATTCTTGACACATCAATCAAATGATGTCATATGATCATGGTGTTTTTACTGCATGCCACAATCTGCTAACTAATATTAACACATCTGAGGTAGTTATGTGTGGTTTCATATTCTGTATTCTCATCATGCAGCAGATACTGGAAGAGGTGTTTAAATATGAGGAGAATCTGCAGATTAAATGTAGAAGCCATGATTCTGGAGAGAGACTGTTGATATTTTAACTGAAGCCCAACATAAATAACCTGCATGCAAACACTTCCTGGATGTAATTGATTTGACGAACATGTTTGGACTAGTGGATCTTTAGTATTATCTGAATACAACATCAGATCCAAGGCCCCAATCATTGCTATGAAACTGACGTGTGAAGGCAAATGGACCTGAGACTTCAACGTTTAGACTAACTGGAACAACAACATCATGGCCTCTGCCTTTAAGTGTCACATATTGTCTTTGATGATGACGAGGCCAGTCCGACCTGCTTGAGCAGGCCCAGTATGAGCTCCTGGAAGACCTCGGTGATGGCCGTGGACAGCACCTGGGGGCCGAGGCTCCTGCTGAAGTAGCCCACCCCCACCAGTTCGATCAGCTCCCACACGTTCAGCCGGTTCTTCTTCAGGCTCAACTGGAGCCTGCACTCCAGAAACCTGTCCTCGCTCCACTCAGCCCCCATGGCCTCTGTCAGCTTTCGCAGGAAGTATTCGATCTAAGGAGATGAACGAATATTAACACGCTACCCTCAAAAGTGTAGGGCTATTAAAATAGTCATAAATACACTCAATCCATTCTGAATGTGGTAAATGACTATTCTACCTACAAATGCAACATCTACATAGGTGTATAGAGGCCCATTCCCAGCAACCATCACTCCAGTGTTATAATGGTACATTGTGTTTGATAATTGCATTAGAAGCTAATGGATGATTAGAAAACCCTTGTGGAATTATATTAGCACAGCTAGAAACATTTTAGCTGCTTAGATGGAGCATTCTTTGACGAGAGCAAAATTTGGAGGAGAAAATTAGTATTCTAACTTGTGTGACCTTTGTGTGCAGATGTGACTCCTTTCATCGGTGCACATAAAACTTTGAGAAAACAACTCTTTCTCACCTCTTCGGTGACCATGACCAGCGGGTACTCGTCCTCCGACAGGAAGTTGAAAATGCACCACACTTTGAAGCAGTCGTTGTTTGAAATCAGCAGATTTGGGGTGTGGATATTTTTCTTGTAACACAGTGTCCAGCACATCCGCTTGATCTCTAGCACGTCCAGATCCTCTTGTACCTGAACACGGGGCAGTCAGTCAGAGACTGGTGAATGCCGCATTTTTATTCAGAGAATACAAGAGAGAGGCAAGAAAACAGCTTCCATGTACAAACGAGGAAACTAAAGCAGTTTACTTATTGAGTTAGTCAGATGTAGTTTTATAACACCTACATGTGTATTTGTAGTAATACACTAAGCTACAGAGTCTGACAGTCTACAGAGAATGTGCTTTATCTGTACATTACAATCACTTTTGTTACCAGATTAATGAACAAATAACTGACATTACTGCACTCTGGACAACAGAGACGTTTCTGTCTATGACGGTTTCCTCTTCCTCAGAATCCTGCAACCTCCAAAACTCATACAGTGGTTCACAGAAAGGAAATTTGTGTCTAAACAAATTCCTTGTGTGGATTATTCACAGCAAAGCAGGACAGGCAGTAGAAATAAGGGCTGGCTATTAAACTGTAATAACTTTTTGGTATTGACAAAAACTTTAATCTTTCATCAACGTTCAGACTTAAAGTTTAAAATTCCAGCTTAAGATTGTTGTATTTTAAATGTTTTATCTTTTTTTTTTTTTTCCTTTTTTTTCTTTCTCTTCTTTTAGTTCTATGAGACTAATACAACATATTAGCAATTGTAAATGTTGACATAACATTTTACTCTTATGCAGCTGTGGTTTTTACTCTGGTGAACGTCATAATATAAAAATGTATGCGGATTAGTGGTAATACTTCATTTCTTATTGGTATGACTATATATATATATATATCGCTTATATTGAGCAGACAGGCTTACATAGCAGCCTCCACCATGTGTGTATGTGTGTGTAAATGAGTGAATGCTGGCATGTGTTATGCCAGCATTCACTCATGTGCACGCTGTTAGAAAAGCACCACGTAAATGTCCATTTCACCGTTTCCATCAGCGTATTCTCTACCATCTCTTTCAGCTTCCCGGTTCCCACCTTGTCAAGCACATAGCTGTTGAGGTAGGGCATGTAGCCCTGGCTGGACAGAGGCCCGTCATCATCATACTTGAAATGCTCTTCAAGGGCCACGGGGTCATGAGGTACCTTCATCACTGTGCACAGGTTGTGAGACAGCACCTAAAGGAAACACGTGTACTCTAGGTTTAACACACAGATGGTAAGAGATAAAAATCATTATCTTCCTCATGTTTTCCATGTCAATCTTATTACCACACATGCAAATGACATGTCTAAGCATCACCGGCCAAGCGTTGCCTCACTTCCTGAAGGGGTGGTTTCTTTCTGTGAGCTGAACTTTCTTTCTGCTGATTAGCTGTGCAGCGGCAGTGATGGGATGATTACACCCAACAGAAGTTTTGACTATGCAGCCCTACAGTTTCACATCCACAAATACTGTTTAATGACAATAGACTTTCAACCAATGAATTTCTCTGACAGTCTGGATATAGTGGTGGTGCATGCAGCTTTAAATTCAAACAGACAGAGACAGGGATACAGACCATAAATAAAGTTTTTAAAGTTTTTCTTGTTCCGGCATTGAGATGTGTGTGTGTGTGCAGGACGTGTCCATCCTTGCTCATCTTGGTGATTGAAATTGCTTTGGGCAGAATAACGAGTGTCATATTATTTTCTTTTTTACTGAAAGAAGATTGAATTTTATTCTGATTTTGACTAAAAAAATACAAGGAAGGTTTTTGCTTCATTTTTTTCTTGGGGGGGGCAAATAGAGTCAAATTAGTGAACAACAGGACCAGGGATCTGATCTAATGGAAAGGAAAGGTCCAATAATTAATTGAGGTTTTATTAGCTTAATTTAGTAAGTAAATGTCTCTGTTCTATAAATACTCTCCAATGTCTGAAAATGCTCAATCCACAGAGAAATGGACACAGAACTTTGTGAGGAGATTGAGCTACTTAATACTAAAAGGAAAAAAAGTTCACACTAAAGGATAAACGTCACCAAAATGTAGTTCTTTACTTCATTTCAAAATGAGTGAATCCATGACACAGGACCTCGCTGACTGTGATGTCACTAAGTCATTTGGCTCCTGTCCGTTCTCACATACTGAATGTAGTAAATGTGAAGGAAGTTAGTATGAATGTTGATCATTGTATATAAAAACAACCTGCTTACAGTCACCTGGACAGTTGCCTGCTGTTGTAAGACAGACTAAAACATTATGAACTTTAACGTTACATCAGTCAGATTCTTTTTTTACAGACGCAAAACTCGTGGCCACAAGAGAACAAACCGTCCGACATTGCTAAAGTTCCACTTTTTATTTTTCATATGGGGAGAAAAGAGAAGTGAGACACACCTTTAACTGAGACTTGGACACCTTTCCCCGCTGGTCTATGTCCAGGGCCGTGAACGCGTGCCAGATGGTCTTCAGGAGGTCGTCTCGGAGCCACATCGTGTCAAACAGCAGCAGAAACAGCTCGGTCTGTCAGTCTGATGTTGGCCTGGAGTTTTCACTTCTGTGCTGTGGGAGACGCAGCAGCAGCAGCAGCAGCAGCAGGAGGAGGAGGATGTAATGACATGTATGTAAATGATGTTTTTCATCCTAAAGCCTCAGTAGCAAAATCTGCCCCTGGTGGAATGTACTGTTAACCAAATACTGCACTGCACTTGTACTTTAGTACTGCAGGTTTTTCTTCTACAATTTCTGCATTTGAGATTTCATGCAGAAATTCCTCTTGGGACATTTCGATAATTCTCTTCTTTTTTGTTTGTCATCTTGGTTATTGGACACATCCAGTGAGTGCAGCTCTTCATCCATCCAGGAAAACTGAGGATTAGGATGTTCATCATGGTTATTCTGTCACTAGAACAAGATTGGTGAAGTCAAATAGCTGTGGATGTGTATTTTGTATTGTGTATTTATTTCAAGTGTATTTCAATGGGTTTGTGATTGTGAGTTTTAAAATGTCTTTTTTGCTTTCATGTGGACTCCAGGAAGAGTAGTGACAACTTTGTGGAAGCTGGATGGGATCAAACTAAAGAAAAACGTAACGTTCTTCCAGCACAGCCACAGATCACCTATGTATGTATGTATAAGTGATTTTGAACTAGGTCAAATGCGAGTCTTCGGTGGGTACGGAAAGTATTTACATTTTTCACCCTTTATTATATTGCAGCCATTTCGTAAAATCATTTACAGTAAGTTATTTGTTCCCCGCTCATTAATGTACCCCCAGCACGCTATAGTGACAATAAAAAGAAGTTAATATTGAATTTTTGCAGCTGTAGTCAGAGCTTTTTCTCAGTAAGAAACACAAGCAAATACAGCCATGAGTCTTTTTGAAAAAGATGCAACAAGTTTGCCACACGAGGATTTGAGGATCCTCTCAAGTTCTGAGGTTGGATGCTGAACGTTGCTGGACCAACACTTTCAGGTCTCCTCAGAGATGCTCAGTAGGTTTCATTCAACAGTCACAGAGTTGATCTGAAGCCACTCCTCATTCTTCTAGCGGTGCGGAGGTGAACCTAAGCCCAGTCTGAGGTCCTGAGAACTCTGGAGATGTTTTTTATCCTTTTCTTTGTCATTATCTTTCCCTTGATCCCAAGCAGTCGTCCTGAATACAGACACATGATGCTGCACCACCACACAGGACAAAAAATTCTATCTTGGCCTCATCAGACCAGAGAATCTTATTTCTCACCATCTTGGGAGTCCTTCAGGTGTTTTTTTTTTTTTTTTTAACAAACACCATCTCCTGACTACATCTCTGGAGCTCAGCCACAGTATGGCCAGCTCTAGGAAGGGTTCTGGTTGTCCCAGACGTCTTCCGTTTAAGGATTATCGTACCTTAAGTGCAGCAAAAAAATAGAAATGTAACCTTGGTCTGCATTGTCTGAGCTCTTCAGGCAGTTGCTTTGACCTCATGATTCTCATTTGCTCTGACATGCACTGTGAGCTGTAAGCTCTTATATAGACATTGTGTAATCTAATAAGTAGAATCAAACAAAGATGGACTCCAGTGAAGATGAAGAATCATTTTTAGGATGATCAGAAAAAACGGACAGCACCCGAGTGTCACAGTAAAGGCTCTGGATACTTATGGCCATGTGATATTTCAGTTTTTCTTTTTTAATAAATCTGCAAAAAAAAAAGTAACAATTACATTATTTTCTGTCAATATGGGGTGCTGGGTGTACATTAATGAGGGGGGAAAATGAAACAAATGATTTTAGCAAATGGCTGTAATTTAACAGTGAAAACTTTAAGGGAGTGAATACTTTGTGTACCCGCTGTACATTCTCAGATTAGTTTCACACATTCCAGGCAGCTGCCAGCTTGGTAACAGTCTTGATTATGGGTGTAACTTCTTTTGAATAATTAATGCTTTTAGACTAGAAATGTTTCTTATGAATAGCATTTACCATTTCTGAGGCCAACTGTGCTGTCTAATTGCTTGTTTTAACTAACAGTGAGTTATTGCATTAACTAAAGGAAATCTAGCTGGATTCAGATCAATTATCAAAATAAAAAAAATAAATTTCTTTGTATATTTTGTCATGGCAAGTATCAATGTGTTCTTGCGGGTGTCTCCATGGGTTTGTGAGACAAATGCAAAAAGTGGTGGACAAATTAATCAGTGGTTGTAGCATAAATACATATGTTCCAGAGATGTGGTGTTGGTGGCACAGATCATTTTAGGCCCTGCGTACAAACGAAGTATTCGATAAGAACCCAAAACAGCATCACTGTCGTTCTGTAATCACAGGAGAGAAGTGCACTGTGGTGAACACCTCGGCAAGAAGCGAAGCTTTCATATTGACAAGATACGTTGGAAATTCATAGAATGCATGAAAGGCATTGTGCCTATGTAAGGAAACACTCGTGGTCATGGTTCCCTCAGCTTTTTTTTTCCTTTTTTTTTTTTTTAATATGTTGTTGTATATATAGATGGTTCATCCATACACCAACCAAAAGCTTGAGACCTTCACGATAAGTCCAATTGTACATGCGTTAATGATGTATCCAATTGTACTTTCAGTGCTCACAAACATGTCCTCTAGCCATACTGAACACCAAGAGCATTCTCTTGTTCCTGAAATCAATAGTTTCCGAGTTGCCCACTGATCCACTCTGTAACCAGATGCGTGACAATCAGCCATTACAGAAGTCGCTTGCAAAGTAACAAAGTTACAGCTGTTTTCATTTTAAATAAGTCTTCAATTTAAAAAATTTGCAGTCTGATACAGAAGGCTAGGAGACCTGAACAATATGAAAGTGCTAGTCATTAATTTACAGAGATCAGGCATCACATAGTGCTATGAAGTATCCAATATGCTACATATGAATACAGCTGTTGACACCTTAACAAATGCCTCTGGTTGTTTTTCAAGGCGACTTGAAAAATCAATAACCTTGGCTTGTATGTACATAAACATGAGTGTTTATGCAGAAAATAACGTAGATATCACCACTACCAGAGGTATAATCTTATTACAGCCGTTTGGCCACAACAGTGATAATGAAATATTTAGTCCCATTATCAATTTCTAACTGTTAATCCCCCAATTTTTGTTTAGGTGGGAAAAAAACAAAAAAAACAAAAGAGTTGCCGTCATGGTATCCCCTCCACACTGGACTCCAGAAGACAACGTTGTTCAGAGCTTCTTCTCCTGCATCGTGCTCAAGTTCTTGGTTTGTTTTCCCCAGCCATCGGTTGCTTTCCCACATCTTCTGGTGCTATTTCCCATTTGACAGATTGAAGAATGACTGAGAAGAACCAGTTCTGGAACCACTACTTAAGGGAACAACACAAGCTTTTTTTCACTTCACTACAATCAGTCACAGAGTAATAAAAAGTAGAACAGATGACTCAATTCATTCCTGGAGCAGTGCCTCCAAAGTTGAAAGTAGATGGCACCACTGGCGCTGTGAACTTGTACCCGCCGTGTTTCTCAATCATCTTGGATTCTGCAATTAAGACAAACAGTACTTAAAACCATAGGAGAGAAAGCATGTTCCCTGCTGATCACTATTCATTCACCACACAGCGTTGAGCTAATGCCTCCCACAGACTGAAACATGACTAACCGGTTGATCTAATGGGAAAAGCAGGACATGCAATTGAAAATTTGAAATAAAATCAGACCAATGCCCGTCATTTCTTCACCCTTCCCATATCACTGCTAGTCTCTGGTGACGCACTAAAGACTAATGTTTGCAGCTTTATTACAAGATAATTGATTTTTTATTTTTTAAGAGAAACATGCACAACATCTCAACATTCTGATAGGATTATAGGAAACCCTGTAGAAGACTGAGAGCAGGCTGTTTGGTGAAATGTGCAGCTCTTGATTCATTAGGTATGGGTGTGTTTATGATGCCAATGAAAGGCACAACATTGTCAAGTTTCAGAATTCAGTTTATTACAGACCAAGGTTTCCCTGCTCACAGAATATATGAGCGTCAATTATCTGGCAATGAATGATACACATTTAATGTAAATTATAAATTAAAGGCATCAACAACATACAGATCCGGAAGAAACGACACAGTAGAGCATAAATGATCTAATTGCAGGACTGAGTGCTGAAGCAGAGTCGCTTTAGCTGCCTCTCACCATGTGCCGCCCGTCTCTGGTCTGCAAGTGTGCCAATGTCCTGAAGCTGTTTGCCCTGCTCCTCGTCAAGAGCTTGTGTTATAGCCTGGTACCATGCGGGGTCACGAGTCTGGATATCTGCAGCAGAGTGAAGCGAGATCAATCAGCTACTCACTGACAGTAATCGATGAACAGCATGAAGCATTTCACAGGCACAGGAGGAGTGTTAAACACGTCTTCTATCGACAGGTTGTCTTACTCTGTAGTATGGCTTTGAAGATCTGATACTCGTCCACTAAGTTGTCCTCATCATCTACAGCTGTAGTGTAACCCTCCAGTGCCGTCTCCTCAGCATCGTCCTCCTCCCAGTCCTCGTCGTCCCCGTCCTCTCCGGCCTGCTTCGCCAGCATCTCCAGGTACTCCTGGCCCTCCTCGTCAATGTCATCTTCATCACTGCCCAGCTCCGCTGCATTCATTCATAGAAACAGGTTTCAGTATCGCTCACCTTCCCAAGTACAGCTTTCCACAACCTGGCTGAAAATCAAAAACGGGTCTCTCACCATTGTCGTCCTCCTCTTCCCCGTCTTCGTCATCATCCTCGTCATCATTCTCGTGCTCTGCTCGACAGGCGTACGCTCTCTTGAGGCCGTTGAACAGCAGGATCGCTGCTGGGAGGAGCTGGCTGGCCACCTGGTTGATGGCCTGGGGCCTGTGGTCGAGGTCAATGAGAGCACAAAGTCCGAGGATACACATCTTCCTGTCGTGGAGGCTGGAAGTGAAATAAAAACGCATAGTTGGATTTAAGATAATACCAATAATAGATAGATTATTAAACTCTGTTGGCTTTGTCTGGCTGATGCAAGCATTTCAATGCTCTCTCTTTAGCTGCTAATAAGTTGTAATTTGCATTTAATGCCAACAGAGCTCGAATACAAGGGTTAATATGACAGGTACTTAAGATTACAATTAATTTCAGTGTTAATGTGATTTTACCCAAGGAAGCAGTCGACATCTTTGAGCCACTGGGTGATGAAGTGATTTGTGATTGGCTCAGTGTTGTTGGGAAAGCGCAGATTCTCCAGAGTGTTGAGGAGTAGAGGGGGGCTGTAGTAAAGTGCAGCAATGGCCACCTGCAGACACATAGTCCTCAGCTCGCTAGTCTTCACCTCCCGTGTCAGACGCTCCAGCGCAGCAGCCACAAACAAGGGCACAACCTGCAACAACACAAATATTCAAGATTCATTTTCCAAATTAGGAGTCAATGCAGTGCTATAGATCAATCTTGTAGCTGTGGATTTGAGTGTCCATACTTCCACATCTTGAGCTTTGAACATGTGAATCTTGGTTTGATACTGACCTGGTCGATGCCACGGCCTTTGCACTGCAGAATGATAACCTCCAGCAGCTTGGCTGCATGGCACTCTGGGTCCTCACCTGGATCACCTGTCAGGACCTGCGTAAAGCAACATGCCAGAGTAAAGAGTCTCAAACACTGATCACCAAACTGTATTCAGACAGATTTCCATCATGCGTTAGACATTTTACCTTCTTGCACATGCTATAGATAATTTCCAGGTATTTGGTGTCAGATAGCAGTGTGTCTGTATCCACGGTTACATAGTTGTGAAGCAGCGGCATCATATCTGAAATAAACAAATATTCAGACAGCTGACCATACAGGCAAAAACATTTTATTTCTAGTGTGTATATCTTAATGTGTGAAGCTTATTTATATCATATCAGCACAGATTTATTCATCACCTTGTCACTAAGAAACTTTTAACGTTCTGATATGAATGCAAGTTCTTGTTCTTAGTCAAAAAGAAATACCTGTGAAGTAGTCGAATCCATCCTGCTGGAAGACTTCATACACCAGTGGAAGGAGCTGCCACATCTGTGGCGACACCTGCTGGCAAGTGAGGCTGTGAGCCAAAGACAGGATCTCCTCGTAAAACTCTGTAAAGATGGACAAAAGAAATAAATAAGTAGGGAGGCAAAATTTTCATCAACATTTTTTCTTCCTCAGCAACATGCAGATCTAATGTAAGTGCAGCAGAATAACTGATCCCGCTCACCCAGTACATGTTGTTGTAGCACAGTGCCGATCACCTGCAGGCAGATGCCCTCCAGCTGCTGTGTGATCTGAAACAGGCAATTAGGGCACAATCCACATAATCAATTGAGTAAAATGAGGCTGTTTAAGCACAGTTCCTAAATCAACATTATGGTTATATCACATAAAAGAAGATTATTAATTCAATGCTCTTCTTAAAATGGACAGTTTGTAAAATGTGCTGCTGTATTGAAAAGAAACCATGTAAAAAGCTAAACCATTGCAGGCTTTTTGCAGTGTATACTACATACTAAATACTGGTGACTATTTCCTCTTTCTTCCTCCCTAATTTCAGGCACCTGTTCTGCCTTTTGTGACGCATAATCTGGTAAATGCCAATGTGTGTGTGAATGCATTGGTCACACTCATTAAGTTTCAGATATTTTAACCTTTGTTTCCATCTTTTTTTGAATCAAACATTAGTGTAGGTAGAGTACTGACACTATGGGGTACCGACAGTCTGGCCTGCACTCTCATTTGCCTTTAATGCATCTGAAACGGTAATATTCTCTTGTGTTCTTATTGGAATGGCCAAATAAAAGTAATAGCAATTCTTGGCAGCAAAGTGATGTACTTGCTTGATATTTGAAACCTAAACTGCTGAAATGTTATGTAATCAAAAGGCCTGCCTCTAAAGCAATGCCTGGTCACATCTAATGGCTTCTTGGCTTCAAAGCACCAGCAGTCCTGTGTTTCGGTAGACATGATGGCAGCACCCCAGCACTATTTCTAGCGTCTGCCTCAGCCTCTGAGTCATCTGAACATGGTGAGAACAGAGCATGTTCCCAGTAGTTGGTGGGTGGCTGGCCGAAGTGTGTTGGCAGGAATGCTACAGCAGATCAGAGCTGCTTCTGCAGAGGAAGTGGTGCTGAGATGAGCGATTAGCCAGGAGAGAAAGTGAGTGTGTGTGCGTGTGTGTGTGGCAGACTTAATAGCTATGCAGCTAACCTCTTTGTGGTCCTCCACCACACTTAGCAATGTGTCAATGGTGTTGAGGATGCCCATAGCTGTGACAGCCTTGTCATCTCCTCCCTCCTCGTCAGGCCCCGTCTGAATCACCTGATTGAACGTCATCGCCTGTCAAAAAGCAAACGCCGATATTTTAATGATTGCGTCATCCATCAATGCCATCTCATAAATATTCAGCATCGCCTGTGTGAGCAATCACAGATGAAACTCAACTAATCGGGTAAAGAGTGGTGGTGCAGTAGACTCTACAAATGCAAGGATACAGATTTTTAAATATTTCTATGGACTACAGACAAAACCTGTACTGTTAAAGTGTCCATAATTGACTGAAAATACAAATATTTTTAAACACAATATCCTTTATATATATTCATCTGTATCCTCTTCACAGCACACCCTGGTCATAGAAGCCATAGACAGTTTACTCAGTGGTTATGAAGCGGAAGGAATCACATGAAATGCCAATATGAAGACATACAGTCTGTACAGATTGCACTTACCAAGTGCTGCGTCATCTCCACTGCAATTGGAGTGACCTCCTCACTGTATTCACAGATCATCTTCTGTATGACATTGGTGAGGTCATCGTTCTCCGTCTCCCTGACAATGTGCAGGAGCGCCTGCATCACTGGCCGGATGTGGGGGGTGATGTATTCTTTGGCTGGAGAATATCATACACAAGGTCAGTTAGACAATTAACTATGGAATTACATGGTTTAAAAATAGGAAAATTACTGTTATGCAGTAGGAACATTATTTACTGCACTGCTTGCTTACCTTTCTCCTGGTTGCTGATGAGCACCTGCAGGGCAATAGCAGCTTCCACCTTAACTGGCATCTCATTGTCATTGATTAGACAGAGGCGGGTCAGCTCCAGAGCAGTCTGCAGGTTCTGGTCACTTTTAAACTTCACCTCACAGAAGTAATGCAGCACCCAGCAAGCCTATGCAAAAAAAAAGAGAGGTTGAGAAGCAGGCAGAATATCAGAGTACCTTACAAACAATTAAGTAAAATTTCTGTGACTATAGAAGAAGCAGATTGATTTGGAACCACATTCAGTTCTGCTAACACAAAGGTCTTTTATTCACATTATCACTTACTCTGGCTCTCATGTATCCCAGTACATTGCGGAACAGGGGGAAGACATGATTCTGCAGCATGAACTCCATCTGGTCCTTATAAATTTTTTTCTGGGTAGAGAAGAGAATGAGGTTGTCCAGTTACAGAAGGTGGCATAATGCTTCATTTTATTATTCACTGTAAGATATATGAAACTATGTAATTTAAAGAGGACACAGGTTTCATTGACCAGTTTTGTGAATCTTAATGTTTAAAACCACACTTTCTCAATGGGGATTAGAACACATTTCAATTTGTGTAAAAATGTGGACTTGTAGAAGATTTGGCAAAAAAAATGGTTTAGAGCATTTTACCTTCAGGAGGATCTCAGCCAAAGACCCTATCATGTGGAGGGCACCATCCTTTTTCCTGGGGTCAGAGGCAGGATCA
Organism: Eupleurogrammus muticus; assembly: GCA_036785175.1. Classification (NCBI taxonomy): domain Eukaryota; kingdom Metazoa; phylum Chordata; class Actinopteri; order Scombriformes; family Trichiuridae; genus Eupleurogrammus; species Eupleurogrammus muticus. Next base: position 14,251,321 of record JAYKQN010000002.1, on the reverse strand, counting down.
GTGAGTATCTGGTAGCAGAAGCCCATACTCTTTTGCAGCACCTTAACAGAAAAAAATATTGGAGGAAAAAAAAATGATTGTACAATCTCTGTAATGCCAACTGCTTCAAATAAGAAGTAAGCAACAAAAGCATATAACTGACCTCTTTCCTCTTGTTGCACGCAGTGAAGAGGAGTGTCTGGGCTGCTGTTGTGGGAGAGATGAAGTCCTCAAATACATCTGAGCAGCAGAGATTAAAATAAATGGTTAGTCATCGCTGATGGCAGAGGATTCTTTTTGGATCATAATCACAAACTTCCTCTGCTTACCAAACTTCATGCGGATGTACTCGTATGGGTCCTCCTGCCACAGTTCCTCATCACTGTCTGTGTAGCACATGAGGGGGAAAACCACATCCTGAATGATGCCCTGAGAAAAAGAAAAAGCAATAAGTCATAAACAACACTTGACCTTTACTTAAAAAAAAAGAAAAAAAAGTAAAAGTTCTAGTACAAAAGTTCTGCTTTTCACTGTTAAAAGCCAAGGTTTTGAAACTATGCAGTTGTAATATAATTGAGTGCAAATGAGGATTGATTTTCACTTTTTATTATGTCCACCGACTACACATGCATTGCTTTCATACCTGGATGTGTGGTTTGAGATTTTTCCATGTCAGAGCATGTGCTATGCCCTGGTTGATGTAGTTTAGCGTCTGTTGGAGTACTCTGGGAGCCACGTATTGCTTTTCCTTGTACTGATATAAAACTTTCAGCAGCACCTAATAAGACACATGAACAAAGAATTTCCTACATTTCAAGCCAAAGACACTGCTCAGACTGGAGAGCTGTTGCTGCTTACATTACGCCCCCTGAAGGTCTTACCTGCTGTGCAGGAACTGCATATTCCTTGAGGAAAAGTTCAGCGAACTCTGCATACTCTTTGGTTGTGTTGCCTGGACTTCCATATCTGTAAAGAGGATTTTATACAGTGATGAATATTACCTTGTTTGTAGGGCTGTACCAAATTGCTTTGAAGCTTAGTGGGTTGCCATGGTTATCAAATGGCAAAATCTGTATTAGCATATTTATGGGGGTATGCAGTGGATATAAAGGAGTGACAAATAATGAGAGGAGAGGGTGAGTTGTGGTGCAAGTGTATGGAGGTATCTCCTCTGCCTCTCAGACCAGTTGTCCACCTCTTGAATTGACCATGTTTTGCCAGCTTGTGTCTAGTTGGTGCTGAAGCTGCTACAGCTGCTAGCCTGGTGAGCTGAGCTGCTGCAGGCAACCAGCCAGACAGAGGGACTATAGCCTGCATACGATACAGTCCGACAACAGATAAGATGGCTAGGTAAAGAGCTACTGTACATTTACCTCTCAAACAGGCGAGCCAAAATGTGAAGAGCCCACTTCTTACACTTCCACCACGGCAGCTCGGGCCGCTCATCTTCATCTATCTGCATAGTCTCCTGTACAGACAACAGTGTTGCAGTGAGCTTGTGAGGTGCACAAATAATAAGCTAAACAATGTGACAGTTCTCTACATTAATGCAAACATGTTTTCCAGTGTCCTCACCAGAGGAACATCCCTGTCCACTACAGTCTTGAGAATCTCCATCCATTCTGTCAGGTTCTGTCTGTTGATGAGTTCCAGGGGGAGGTTATACTGTGGAAGAGAGAAAGTCAGGAAAAAAAACAAATCTCAGTCTAATTCAACTCAATATTTGGACATGTTATCAAATGAGTACATTATACAATTAGCATGAAATCTATTTTTTAGCTGAAACCTATGTGACTTATACATGTTGAGCACTGAGGAAATACTCAGTGTAGTGTTTTGGAACTATAAATATGTAGTAAACACTCAAATATGACTTAAAAAAAGGAAGACCAGGGCTGCCCAACTCTGATCCTGGAGCGCTACTGTCCTGCATGTTTCAGCTATCTCCCCACCCCAAACCTGATTCTAATTATCAAGTCATTATCAAGTAGCTGAAACTTGTCACAGGCTTGTTAATAATTAGAACCAGGTGTTGGAGTGGGGTGATTCCTAAAGCTAGCGGGACATTAGCTTTCCAGGAGCAGGGGTGGGCAGCCCTGATGAAGGCTAATGGCTGAAGTGATGGGTACGGTGATAATACCTGGAAAAGGGCATAGAGGATTTTGAAGATCTGTTTCTGTATCAGGACAGAGTCACTGGAGTTTTCAGGGAGCAGCTGGATGAAGCGTTCTTTCAACATGGGCATGAAGATGTGCATGGCAGCCACAAGAGGTTGACGCTCTTCTGGTTTCTTATATCTGTTTCACACACAAGCTAATTAGCACCTCAACAACAACAACAACAACAACAACTCATGCTGTATCGCCAAACATACATTAATATTGAGTACTTTGACTTACTCATAGTTTTTGACCAGTTGGTAAAGGCAGAGCAAGATACCCAACCACCCAGCGCTGTTGTCTGACTGCAGGTAGAAACCAATCTTGTCCACAATGGTCGTCCACTTGCCAGGGTAATCATGCTTGATCATGTGGTGGATACATGTTGTCAACTGCACCCTGAATAAAAAAGGACAGTTTTAGATTGGGTTAACAGACACGACAGAAATAGTAATAAGAATGACAGAACAAGGATGAGCGTGATTTCCCCCATGATGGTTGGCCTCAACCAGCAGGGAGTGTAGTTACCTGATGCGTTCAGGAGAGTGGATGATGGCCTCCACAATGTTATCTCGAATACACTGCCTGTCTTCCTCAGGGATGTTATTGACGGCATGTGTCTCCGTACCCGAACCGTCTCCATCACTCCAGTGCTGGGTTATCATGTTCTTAAGGTAAATCACACCTAGACAGAGAAAACTAAAAGTCAGCCCATAAAGTAAAAAATATTTGCAGTCAAATAACACTTAAAACCTGTACATGTTTGACTTCTGGATTTTTTTTTGTGATGTACTTATTTTGATCTTTACTCTGAAACATTTGTATTTAATTAATCAAATACTCCACCCAAAGGTCACACATTATAAACATTCAGATCCCCCCTTTTCAAACTGCTATAGAGAAGTAAACTATCTGTATGTAAACCATCATATGAAACAACCAAATGTACATGCAACCTGTTTGACAGTATTACATTGCTATTATGTACAATGCAGCTTTGTGAATTTAGAAGCCCCTAAAATGTAATACAGCGAAATAAAGCCCTCCATCTGTTGCTCTGCGGTTTTGAAATGTGGCACGAGGGTGTTAGTGGGGATGACATCCAGAGTACGGGGCCCCCAGTCCGGGTTCTATGGCTCACAGGGAGAGGTATCTGAGGGAGTGGAGGAGTGAGGGCTGGGAGGCTGACATCAGACTGCTGACACAAATGTCTACACCGCTGGCGAGGCAATCATAATCCAGCCTATCAATGCTGACGGAGCATAAAGCCCCCGTCCCTATCCCCTGCTCCTATGACCACCAAACTACACTACCGCCATGCCTGCATAGCCTACTGAAAAAAATATTTTAAAAATGAAAGGGCGAGAGAAAAATCACTTCTTGCAAATGTCTAGCTAAATAAAATGGTTACAAGATCAATAACTGAATAAAAAAGACAAATTGCAACATAATGATATGGTCATACAAATAAAGCAAAAATACCCACTTTACATCACATTTGACAGGGGTGTTGTAAAGGTTTAAACTCAGCTATCACATTAGACACATTCTAACTAACGCCACATTCTCAATGTCATTGTGAAACTGTATAATGGCTCTTGTTCAAAAGTAGAAAGATGATAAATCAGTGGGGACTGAGGCTGTTGTAGTTTAACCATTTATTATCAGTGTTCGTTAAAACCCACACATCGTGGGCTTCCAGATATAACCAAATACATTAATCAGTTTAATCAGACCTCACAAAAAACTTCACCATGTCACAGAAATGGCATTTTTTAAATTATTTTATCCTCCCTACCAGCATCAAACTAAGCAGGAATCTGAACAACAGTCCATAACAGTGTCAATAAAAAGAACTAGGTTTGTTTTGTTAGACAACTTCACTGTCTATTACTTGGACAGGTTCTGTGCAGGCTGGAGGAGCTGCTTCTTATCCTCTGTGCTCTTGACACTAGACATTTTCCTTCCAGGTGGAAAAGTAATTTATTGCATCAAAGCATTGAGAGATAAGACGTTAGCTAGTATGGCTATGAATACTTGAGGTTGACAGGTGAATACAGATAACATTGTGTGTGCACTTTCTGCAACATCTTTGGTCAAGATTTAATTTTTTTTCTCCCCCACCCACTGAAAACGTTTATCAATGCAACATTTTTATAAGAAGACTAAAGACAAACATGGTAACAAACTCCACATGTCCACTGCACTTCAGCCTTACAAAAAAAGTGTGAATCGTGCATCATCACTTTTTTCCAGATCTCTTATAAGAGACCTGTTAAACTGTCTCTAGAATGAGACTATCTTGTGCATTTCTTATCTAATGAAATCTAGCAAAATGGGAGTCAGATGCAGGATAAAGTGGCCAATCACACACGACTAGAGTGTTTGAGTAACCTTATGTGGATCAAGTGGATATGACGGAGAAACAAGAATGGACTGAGTCCAATCACTAGATTTATTTAAAGTGGCGTCATGACTTAAACAGTCATGACAAATGGAAAAGGGTTACTTCATTTCCTAAACTACTGGTATTTTTTTTAATGCTTGAAAGAGCAGATTTGAATACAGTGACATAAGTGAACCAAAAATGAGACAGCTGCTTCTATATAGCCCGATGTGAAGTTTTACATCATTAACACAATTACACAAATGTGAATTTCTCTAGGTATACTATATATATCTCAAGAAATGACTTCACAGTTGTGCAATTGTGTTAATGATTAAGTAGTATTTTAAAGAATACTATATATATTTCTTAAACACAAACACAACTGACCAAATGATTAAGTTCTCATTTGTATTAGCTGTTGTGGAAAATGCTTTGCTCAACTAACTTGTGTTCATATAAATATTTTTCCCCCCCATTAAGATGGTTTGGAAGAATTACTTATTTTATTTTAAATATTTCTATCCACTATAAACAATTCTGTTGATTTTCCACCTTTAGGTTTCTCCCTCACCCAACTGAGATTATACTAAAAAGTGCTTTGTCTCAAAAATACAGGCTATTTAATATGCACAATTAGATCTGAATCTCATCTAGTTATATATTCTTACCTTATGGTGTATTGCATTTACATTTCACTCTAGACTCACCTGCTTGCCTAACAGGCAAATCCAGATGATCAGACATGGTGACTTGCAGCAGAGTAGACACAAAGTTTACCTGGGTGTGACCCTGTAAGTCAGAATCAAAAACACCAAAGTTTAAGCCTGTTATGAACAAGGAAACATTTTCAACACACAGATTCTCTTCCAAGTCTCGTATCACATGCTATTTTGTATGACGGGCTGGTAAAATAGTTGTATTATTGGGACCCAACTACCAGGTACATACTACCTTGAAATTCTATTTGTAAAGGCATATTTTTGACAAAGCAAATTGGAACTGAAGTGTTTGACATTTACATGGTTTAAAATGAATGACAACAAATCACCTTGCTATGCAAAAGGAAAAAAAAAATCATTACCTTTATTTCTTATTTGACCTAATGCTTTACCAAGAAAAATAAAAAGTTGAAAAATGTCCTGGACTACATTAGGTTTTAAAATATCAATGTATCCCAACTATAAAACTGAGCTATTGGAAAATGTATGGGTTGCTCATTCAAATAAAATTTCAACCCAAAATTGATGGTAACCACACTACCAAACATGAATAAATGTGACCATGAATGACTCTGAAATGCTCTGAATTTTGATGACCATTGCTGCCGGTTTACTAGCCACCAGTAACATTGGCCTATATTAAGTGGTTACCAAACTTCACATAATGATTTGTACGAACCCAACTAAACAGTATATTCTTACTGCCTCCTGCTGATCCAGTATATCTACAATTCTTTAAAAAGGTCAAACTGTGCATTTTTCAAGCCATGTGCAGTCTTTGTCTGGCCACCTTCCATAAAAAACAGTTTATTAAGCATAGCACTGCATTTAGAATCTATGCGCTACAACAGAATTGCTCCATCCTCCCCCATAGGACAGGTTTTTTTCCTTCTGTATACAACTTGGATAATATCACCAGCTGTGTGTGAGCTCAATCTCAGATATGCCATTCAAGTGAACCATCATTTCAGATGCTTATGTGGGAGTATTTATAAAAACACAAAAAAAAAAAAGAACTCAAACCTCTTACACTGCCAAAAATAAGCATGGAGGAAGGCTCACTCGATGGCTTTTAGAACACATGTAGGCTACGGACTGTGACTGAATCACCATCATCACTAAGTGAAATCATACAACATTTCAACCTGACTGCCACTGATTCACAGATGTAGAAGTGTGATGCTTCATCGCAGCGCTGTGATTTGGCAGATACTTCATCAAGGCCTCGACCCTGTGTGCATTTAAACTCCATGACCAATACAGGCTATGATAAAGCCTGAGTCATTCATCTTTACACACCTCCAGAGAGGAAGTATAACCTTTACTAATGAGATTTTTTTGGGGGGGAACAATCTACAAGTCAGGTCATGTATATAGCCTAAGGTAAGAAAACGTTGTTCAGGAAAATAAGTTTTTTTTACATATGAGAGCTGTGTATAATGACCACTGAGCAAGTTTGCTGAACGCATTGTCGACTAATGCAATATAATAATATGAAAACGGTAATTGAACGCCATCAGAACATCGTTACAACTATTATGGTAATAATACAAATATAATTTTATCATAATATCAGTCTGATCAAGACTTAGGGCTGATGAACTGGCAAATTGTTTTAAAGCAAGTTTAAGAACTGGTAGGCAAAACAATAGAACATTTCAAAATCCCCATTTCAGGTTTTGGGATTTCCACCTTTATTAAATGTAAAAAAAAAAAAAAAAAAGTCGAACGAAGACAGCAGCTTTGAAAGTACAAGAATGTGAATTATGCCTAAACCATGACCGTGCGGCTGCTAACTTAGTGTGCCGCTAGCTCACATAACACTCAAATTCAATTTTATTACATTTATTAGCTTAAGTCTTCGAGCGAAACTGAAGTGTGGGGAAAGTAAACAGCAGCTTAAGAATGGTCTGTTAACCGAATGATCATGAGTATTCCTCCTAGTGAGGAATAATGTCATCCCTTCAGGGCTTGTCACAGTGACACGTGAGCAGCAGCTAGCTCTTCCAGCAACTAAGAACCGTTAGCTCCTGTTAGCTTACGGGTAGCGGGTAACAGTTACCCTGCTGCTATATACCCAACCTAGCATGTGTCCCACGGTCACCCCGCGTCGCTTGTTGCTTTACTAAACCAGACATGCAATTCAGAAGCCGTGTCAACCGATAACAAGATTCTTATCACCTAGGTAAGAATTAGCTTCGTGTAGTATTAGCGCCACAGCTGGCTCAGGACGGGGCTAAGCATTGACGTTGTGGCTCAGCTACACTTTTTTTTGTCACCGACATTTTAAACAAAGCTTCGGATTTCAGACAGATGGCCGCCCGCATGCGATAGAAGTGGGGACGGAAGAGCAGGACGGGGCGTCAAGCGGCGGGATTTAGCGCTTCATCTGTCACGGTGAGGCTCGAAGCCCAGTCTGCGTGATCACACCATCTTGATGTTGTGAACGGCCGAGGCCCGCTCCCGACACCGCGCCACAACTGCCGTCACCCTTATCGGCTAACCGCAACTTCTGTACCTCGTTCAGCTGCCTCTCCGCGGCCTCTCGCAGATTGGGGTCCATTGTACCCCGGAGGGCATCGATCAAAGCGTCTGGATCCATTGCGAAAGCTCTGTTTACGGCTCGGATTTTAATATTTCAGGAGGTCTATCAGTTCCCAGTCACTGCGCACATGGACGCACGGCTCTCCGGTTACCCGGCGCGAAAGGAAGCAGTGAATGAAGTACCCGGATAGATCAGCGCCAAATGAGTGCAACACGAACATCCGGTTGCGACTGCAGGATTATGGGAGCTGTAGTTTCCAGACAAGAGTCACTTCAATACAACATTATATAAAACATGTACAGTGACGCTGATAATATATATTGTCAATGTGTGTGTGTGTGTGTGTGTGTGTGTGTGTGTCGAGAGGGGGGATGCTCAGAGTACATTTATCAGTACATACACACACTTCACATGATCGTGAACAGTGAATAGTCAGGAGAGGTCATGTAGTAAAATCTGTGTTTTGTAGATTTGCAAATATCCTTCTAAAATTCTCAAAATTTCGAGAAAAGGATAATATCAGAAGAATTTAGTTGTGAATTAGTTAAGTTTAGTTAGTTTATTAAGGTGCTGCTATTCTCCCAGGGGTCAGAGAGATATGCTTAAAATATAGTACCTTTAATGTAGAATATAAGGGCTATGAGGAAAAAAGTGTCGGAGCTAACGGTTCTAGTGGCTGTGAAAAACATAAAAAAAAACATAAAAGGCCATCTCTAGCACCATTGTTTGGTTTGTCTTTTCCTGGACTATTACCAAGATAAAAATGCCTAATTAATATAATATTAAAAATATAACACAAATTAAAAGATACTTCTGAATAATATATTCAATTTCTGGTGGTGGTGCTGTTACGATGGCAACTCTGGTGCAGTTGAACAGGAGGCCACTACTAACCTCTAAAACATTAAAACCATTGTGCAAATGTTATAAGTAAGATCAAAACAAAAGATGCAACAAAGAAATGTTATCATTCCATTAATCAGAGACACAAATCTAGATCACAGTCACCTCCCTCTGTGGAGACAATGCCTTCAAAAGTCCATGTACAGTTAAATATTTCCACAGTTCACTGTGAAAGTTTAAGGAATATTCAACGTGTGAGCTGAGCTGACTTCCGGTACTCTTTCTAAATTATAAATGACCAGCATAGTCATTGCAGGTTAAAGATTTACTAGATATATTCAATTTCTGCCAAATTTATATTGTCACATCATTTTGCAAAGGTATTCTAAGAATACAAACAGATTTAAAATGATAAATTTAGAATGGTTTGGCATTTAACCAAATCAACTCAGGCAATTCACTATGCACATCCATACTGCATGTAAGAAATGTAGACATTAAATAACGTCTACATTATTTTTTTTACATTAAATTACAATAAATAATTTCTACAATAAATCACATCTACATTTTTTCTACATGCCTCTCCTTGAGTTCCAACCTTACCTTGGTGTTTTTTTTTATGATAGTGATACAACACATTAATTATTGTGTTGGTATCTTTTAGTCTTTTTTCACACCTTACAAACAGCTGCATATGTCCATTAGTTACAGCTCGACCAAATAGTGACATTTTCTCTCTAAACTTCTCACATGGTTTAATGCCTATCCTAACATTCTATGTGACCTTGATGGGTTTATATATAAACCTTATTAAGTGGATCCTGCCACATGTGTCACCTACATAGCAGAGAGCCACTTTGACAGCATCATTAGTTGTAATATCTGTTAGAGTATCATGAAAATTAAGACTAAAACATTAACTATAAATAGACTAATATTAAAAATTAGTTCCAGACATCATCTGGACCAAACTGAGTTCCATCTGGACCGAAAAGAGAATAATACTAAGTTGAACATCTTTGTCAAAATGAACACTGGCTTGAGTTTGGTAAGAGGGCATACATGTACTCTGCTCCCTCTACCTGGAACAATCACAAACAATCTTTCAAACTTCAGAAACTCAACTTGTAGGCTTTTTATTGTTTAATTTTGGAATGTGTAAACGTTTTACTGTACAGTAGTTTCCTCATCAGTTCCGTAGCGTACTATTAGTGTGTATTGTTTCTAGGCTGACCTCTACTCACACCCACTCTGACCCCATCTCTGACTGTAATAAAAAAATAAAGATAATCTTTTAAAATCCTAAAACTTCTTGTGAACAGGAGGAATCGTTATGGCAATATAACAGGGTACGAATCCTTCTTCAACGACCTCTGAAAGGACCAAAGCAACAGAATAGTGGTGAAACAATGAGCTGTGTTTCCATTGCTGGTAAAGGGGGGTAGTAACATACAGGAGCAGGCCTCTCACCAGGTTCTCTCAGTGGTCGTGTTTCCACTGAGAAATAAGGACCGCAGGTTCGATCGTGCCCTCACCCCAAATCCTAACTAAGAATTTATTTATTCTTTTTTCACTTTCTTAGACACGGAGAGAGAGAGCGAGCTGTATCTGTGGGTGGAACCCGTAGGGCGGTACCGTGGCGGCGCTGCCGCGGCGCTACGCCTGGGGGCGCTGCCGCGGATCACGAGCGTCCCCACGCTCGGCGTGGAGGTGAAAGGTCAATCTGGGTTACGGCGTCAGCAGCAGGCTGTCAGCACACCGGTGTCACCCCACCACCATCAACGATTTCTCCAAAAAAATGGCCAAAAAGCGGAGAGACAGACGGGAGACCGACGGACTGACCGCGGCTCAGGAGGAGGTGAAGGCGAACGCCGGCGAGCCTGCAGCGCTGAAAGGTAACTGATCTGGATCCTGGACCTAAAAGCAGAGTCAGGAAATGCAGGCGACAACTGTGTATATGTAAATAGGAACCGGTTGGTTTGGCTTCCTCGGTTCTGTGTGTGAAGTCGATGCGGAAACAGGAGCTAAACGCTAGCTGGAGGCTGGTTAACACGCAGAGAGAGATATCAGCTGACAGAGACAAGGATAAGACGTCGAAGCGGCGGAAGGTTACACTAAGCTAACTAGCAGCTGAAGGGTAATGCATGTCCTCAGGCCTGCTCTTACAAAATGTATGCTCGTTTATTCATTCAGTTTCCTTGATAAAAGCAAGTTCCTTTCACCTTAAACCCGAATAAGCAATACCATTATATATTATTATGTTATTATTTAGTGGTGGAGTATGTTTTATTTAATTAACTACTGTACCTCTTGCTTATAGGCAAATTACATTACAAAATAACTTAGATTACAGAGGTGGGAAATGTAGTATAATAATTAGACTATGAACTGAATGTTTATCTGGTACTAAGAATGAGGTGAAATTAAATTTCATCAAGAACCAATATTTTAGTAAAAGTAAAAGTTTCATCAAAAAGTGTTTTCACTATGAGCTTCCCAATACTTCACTGCTGAGAATAATGCATGACATGTGTCTATATAATTAAAAGAAGAGCAGTCTATTTAAACACAGCTTCAGTGATCAGTCTATGCAGTCGCGTTGTCTAAATTCTGATGTATAGATTACTCGGGTAGAGTGGAAACTGAAAAAGGACAATAATAAAAATTTGAAGATTTGTGATGAGAAATATCATGATGTGAATCTCTAATGAATGACCTCCTGGACTTTCATGTGGTGCTGTTACGATGGCAACTCTGGTGCAGTTGAACAGGAGGCCACTATTAACCTCTAAAACATTAAAACCATTGTGCAAATGTTATAAGTCAGATCAAAACAAAAGATGAACAAAGAAATGTTATCATTCCATTAATCAGAGACACAAATCTAGATCACAGTCACCTCCCTCTGTGGAGACAATGCCTTCAAAAGTCCATGTACAGTTAAATATTTCCACAGTTCACTGTGAAAGTTTAAGGAATATTCAACGTGTGAGCTGAGCTCCAGTACTCTTTCTAAATTATAAATGACCAGCATAGTCATTGCAGGTTAAAGATTTACCAGTGCATGCTTCTTTCTAACAAAATATTCTCCACCAAAATTTAACAGACCAAACGAACACTATCTCCCAACCGCTTAAAGTGAAATATGTTGTTAGTAAGGCTGTGTCAACAAATTATGTCTTTGTGTTAAGAAAATTGAACAAGGCATTATAATGTTCAAAATAAACCTCAAAATGATATCTGTTATTTCTCATCGATTTTAACTAATTGCAACAGTTGTGACAGTTTGGAACCTTGATTGTTATCTGAATATAGATTTAATGATAAGTTTAAATAGCTTTCACATAAACTATTCACTTTATATTGGCCCCATAGAGTAAATCTTTAGAAAGAAGCTGTGCAATCATTTCTTCTATCATCAAACTCCAGCAAGCTAACCTGAACCAGACTGAACATAATAACACCAGGGTGCCAAAAACAGGACAAAACCTCTGAGCTCATAGTAATACTGCAAAGTTAAGTGTATTAGCGTTAATACCATTTAATAAGGTTTAAGTGTGCAGAGTCATCTTGTCCTATGGTCTCTCAAAGACAAGAAGAGGCATTCAAATACATTCAAATGTGCTGATAACACATTAAAGGCCTGCATTATGGACGCTGTTCTTGCTCTTGCTGATTTACTCAATTGCAGATCTGTTAATATTCTTCCTGTACTCAACATTTAAGACACTTTCTAATCAGTAATTCAATTTATCTCATCACAAACATTCCACACTCAGTTGTCAGTGTATCAGGCATAGACCTGTTATGAATCCAAGTGTACTTTGTTAGGCTTTTTATATTAGCTAGAGTCAACTCCATAGTATGAACTTAATGAGCCTTTCAGTAGTAATAGATTGTTATAAGTGTACTAATGTGTCAAATAAATATATACTATTTCTTGCACAATAAAGTCATTTTGCTCTCACATTACTATGTTGGGACTAGTTTCCAGCAGGATTTGAGGATTTCCACGAAATGGCTCAGCAACATGGGAAGACTCGCTTCCCTCTTGGTCCCAACTTCTTTGAAAAAGTGCCACAAAACTTCTAAGCGAATTGTTTAAGGCTCTTTGATAACTAGTTGCATCTGTTCTAATGATAAACTAGCTCTTCAGAACCAGGTCTTTCTCTCCCTCCACACAGAGGCCCTTCATACTGCAGGGGGCTCAGCACGCATGTCCCTCCTGATTCTGCTGTCCATCTTCACCTGCTCTGCCTCAGTCATGTACCTGGTCTACAGAAACTTCCCAGAGCTTCCTGAGTAAGTTTCTTTATCTTTGTCATTATTCATGAACATGAATAACATTCATTCTAAACATGAATCTTCACACATAATCACTTAGACTAAGCTCTGGAGCAGCTACAAAATTATTTATGCATTTTGCAGTAAATTCTGTATGAATTGTCACTGGTTCACTGTTTAACAATATAAGCTACAGAAATTAAACTTTATTTGGACAGTCATGATGCCCAAAATAAAATCACTGTCATTTTCCAAATGAAGAATGTCTTTTTTTGACATGTTCAGAAGCAGCAAGGTCATTCCTTTGTTGGCAAAAACTATTAACGAGAGATTGCTAATTGTTCATTGAACAAGGCGAGTCTAGCGCTGCTGCAGTGTGGGCATTTACATCTTTGGTAAAGCCCTTGGTTTATGGGTCTAGATCAGTCAAAGTCCAAACTAGTGCAGGCAGCCAGCTGAGGCAGATGAAGGAGCCGTTGGTACTCGGTGTGATTTGTTAAAAGAATGGGAGTCCATTCCCAGGACCTTAGGTTGAATTCCAATACTTGTATTTCTCAGGTAAAAGGCAAAACTGGTGTATTCATAGCATAGTGTGTTCATACTTCATGTAAATAATTTCAATGAAAAATAGCACTGACTGAGGCAATTTAAAAAATTAGTTTCATTGAGGAGGACTGAATCGTTTTATTACCAAGAAACCAACCACAAGAACGCGCCACCTGTCAAACAGGAACAGGCTGACAAACATGATCATTCAGAAGCCGTGAATTATTTGAGAGATGAGAATAAAACCACACATTCAGTCCTGCCTGCACCCACTCACTGTCTGTCTGTACCTGTATTAATGACACCATGGTCAAATGCAGAGGCAGCACGAAGCCATGATTTAAAGTCTGCAAGCGTTGCATCTGTGACCACTGGCGATCTCTGCTGAGTGTGGTTTACAGAAGCCAGAACCTTTTTGTAGTGTGATGAAAAGTATTATGTGGATTATAAATGATTGACTATTTTTTTTCCAGTGATGAAATGGAGAAAATCAAAATCCCTAAAGACATGGATGATGCCAAAGCTTTGGGGACGGTGTTGTCCAAATACAAAGATACCTTCTACACCCAAGTATTGGTGGCCTACTTTGCAACATATGTTTTGTATCCTTTAAGAAAGTGTTTGCACCATGTATCTCAACATTGCTTATCTTTTATTCTTTTGCACTGCTGCTCTAAATTGATTTAGGCAGCAACAGTTCAATGAATTATTGATTAAGTACATTTTATCATTTAGCGTCAGCAGTATTTAATAATAGGTTCAACATAAAGACAACACCCACGTATGCTTTTGGGGGGTGGGGTTCCACTTCATTTATACATTATGAGTTTATTTGATTCAACATGTAAATGTCTATGTGATAGCTCTCTTGTTCTTTTCAAAGTTGTCTACCTCGACACCTCAGTCAGCCTCCAGACATTTGCAATCCCTGGATCCATCTTCCTCAGCATCCTGTCTGGATATCTGTACCCTTTCCCCTTGGCCCTTTTTTTAGTCTGCTTGGTGAGTAAGAACAGTATTAACTGTGCAATATTAAAAACAAATAGTCTATCGTATGTACACTGAAAATAAGTTGTATGTCTCCATGAAACATGCTAATAGTTTGAAATACCAATTGGATTCTCAGGCAGCCGCGGCCCTCAGTGTATCAATGGGTGAACAGAAACTTGTAGACACCACCAAGTTAAATGTGTTGAGTGACATTCTCTGTTTACTGCTTTAATTCTTACTTCATATTGAATTTGTGATGTACGAAGTATAAAAGCAATTAATAGGGCCATAGTTAGAATTGTGTAGTAAAATGACTAACGTGAATTGTCATGTGTTTTGTGTTGTGGCAGTGCTCTGGCCTGGGTGCTTCCTTTTGCTACATGCTGTCTTATCTGGTGGGCAGACCCATGGTCTACAAATATCTCACAGAAAGAGCACTGAAATGGTCCCAGCAGGTATGAGCTTTAACATAAAATGCCATGTAATTTAGGGAATATTCATAAGCAGGATTTTTAAATAAGATAACTGGATTTGGGTGTTTATTAATAAAAATACAATTCCATTATTTCTTACTCTGACCTTGTTTAGGTTGAGGTAATAGGAAAATGCTCTTTACATGGTAGCGTCTAAATCAAGTAATGAACAGATTATTACTGTCTATATAAATGTAGTTATTGTTGTTATATTGGATTGTATTATTTTGTACCACTGTATCTGTGTGTGACTGAGCACATGGGTCTCTAGGCTACATGACTGCAATATTCCGCTGTTGATTTTTTTTTTTTTTTTTTTTTTTTGCTTGCAGGTTGACAGACACAGAGATCATTTAATCAATTACATCATTTTTCTGAGAATAACCCCCTTTCTACCCAACTGGTTCATCAACATCACCTCACCCGTCATCAATGTGCCTCTTGGGGTTTTCTTCATCGGCACTTTTCTCGGTAAATCTGTCTTTTGTCGTGTTTTATATTGGCAATGCATTTCTTCAATAAATAATTTCATTGACTCACTTTCACTGTTGATCGTTGGTATTTGCAGGAGTGGCGCCGCCATCCTTTGTAGCGATCAACGCAGGTACGACACTGTACAAACTGACCACAGCCGGCGAGGCCGTGTCCTGGAACTCTCTGGCTGTGCTCGGCGTGCTCGCCGTGCTGTCCATCTTGCCCGTCTGCTTCCAGAAAAAGCTGCAGCAGAAACTAGAGTAGAACACTGAACACTGCAGCGACCTCACCTGCTGTCCGACCCCACATCCCCACCCCTCGGCTCAGGAACACGCAGCCTTCACTCTGCGTTGCGCTGCCTTGGTCTTAAACACAGCTGCTTGTGCCGCTGATGGAAGAATCCCTCACCACTTGACACAACAAGCACTCATTGACCACAAAATGCATGCAGTGGTAGGTTGTTCCTGATATTAAGTATAAACTATATACTTTCTATAAACTCGCCGCTGCATGCACGTTTTTTGGTTTCTTTGAATTATGTTGTTGATTGTGGCAAATCCTGTAAATAGGAGGAATTGCATTGTTTGTTTTAATTTAAGGCACTGCTAATTGTTGTATGATTCTTTTTTAAGGTGCTAGTTGTAGGATGTTGAATCAAAACACATTATTGTGATATTTGTATGTAAAAAAAAAAAAAAAAAAAAAAAGAAAGAACCAGGCCTCCTTTTATCTGTAATACAGTGTTTCTCTCTGCTTGTTACTATATTAACATCACTTCACCCTTTTCAGAGGATTTAGAGAATAAGGTATTCTAAATATCTTTTTTTCAAATTCCTGAAACAGGTTTTCATATAAACATTTGCTATGACACTAGCATATCAATTACTACATCCTACTTGTAGCACCTATAAAACTGTCTTACTTTCTAATATTTATTTAACATGCTTCTGTCTCAGTTGAACCTAATGGAGTGTAACACAACAGCAATAATTGTACATGCAGTGTGAAAGAAAAAGTTAATTAGGAGATGATATTATCACAACCGATCTTATGAAGTGTGTTGATAATATGGGTGAGCAGCTGCACAATAATAACATATAGCAGCTCTAGTAAGATGCATGCAACCCAGACAAGTAGGTGAAAAGTCCAAAATGATTTCGGTCCGTCTACCACTCCCGTGAATTTGTTCGCTATACCAGCATAGAACTGGAGATGTCATCCATGCTGTAGATGATGATGATACCGGTGTCCTCGATAAGACTGCCAACAGACTGTAAAGGTAACTACTGTAAGATTTACCTTGCTAAAGACTTCTTCACCAGGAGAAATGTATTAAGATGCCTGTTTTATTCTTTTCATTGTTCTGAATAACATTTTCTGTCCTGTGCTATAAAAGCTTACAGTTTTGTTCATATTTATGTTGTTAGTAATATTTTTGGCTCATGTACTGTACCATGGTAACTCCTTGCTACTACTTAAAATCCTTTCTGGAAGGTTGAACATTGATGCAGTGAATGTACATGCAGCTGACCTCTTATAAGACAAAAATTGCACATTTATAGAAGTAGTTGGTTTGGTGCATCTTGGGGGTTTCTGTATTGCTGTACAGAACACTGCCTACAGTTTAAAGATTGTTGACATCTCAAAACTAGATTTTAAGCAATGACATCAAAAAACAAATTACATCTATAAACATCTATTTGTGTGAAACTCCAAACAGTTGTCCTTTAAGGGTACTAAAGCTCATACATCATGACATCTCATCGTCAGTCTGACTGTTGGGGTGCTTTTATGGTTCCTACAGGGTAATAAGGAAGCTGCATTTGTACACCAGAAATGCATCGTCAACTTAAAAGTTCAACCTTAGTAAGTGGGTCTAGTCAGGCAGTATGCAGTATAACCTGGTCAATGTTTTGTCTTAATATTAAAAAAAAAAGCTAGATCTATACCTTAACCCTATTCTATACTTCATGCTGAACATATACCTAAAATTGGTTATATTATTGATATTTCTGTCCTATTACCCTAACAGAGATGTGATAATCTGTGTGTAACTGTCAACATTGCAGAAGGCAGTATTATTTCCTACAAAGCAGTGATGTATAGCAGGACAAATTATTTACAGATTGCGATTGTCTGTCCTATCTAATCTTTTTTTTTTTTTATATATTTATTGAATCATTAAAAATTTCTTTACAGAATATAATTGAGTTTTGAAAATGATCTGTAGAGTTCATTGCCATTCTCATGTCTCCTGATGTGAGCAGCTGCAACAAAGATCATCAACAGTGTTGTAGCCTGTTGTGGATTAAAAAAAAATACTGCAACCATTTAAAAAAACAATGACTATGACGTTCTAGCAAATCCTTCAAATTTGTTTTGTAGATTACTTTAAGACCATAGATAAATTGAAAACAATTCATGTATCTTTGCATGCTGTTAAATTTAAATATGTGAATCATAGCTGTTCTTGATGCTTACTCTTTTTACTGTAATGTTTTTCCCCACTCGATTCCACATATGATGTGCCTTACAAACTGAAGTGGTGTGTTCTGTTGTAATAAAGTCAACTCAGAGCTGATGAGACTAATCACACTAATTTAAGTCTGGTTCAAGAACTGATTAAAAGACAGACGTTAGACACCCAGCACTGTTCAGACCCATTCACATGAAAGAAACCTGACGTGTTTAAGTTTAAAGTGTAAAATGTATTGAGCAATATTTGTCTGATATATTTATAATATATCAGGAACTTAAATTCTTAATCTTAATACATCTTTAAAAAAAAATGAAGTCAAATTATCTCCAAATATAAATAAACTTAAAATTGGAGGGCACATGATTTACAAAAGCAAAGCAAAAGTGATCTAGTGCCACCAGGTGGTGACATAGTTACATACACTGTAAAACCTTTAACTTTATCTTTACAGTAACTAACTGGCAGCATTTATACAGAAAATTACTGTAATTACTCTTTTACAGTAGAGGTACTGCACTTATGTTTACAGTTTTGCGTCTTTACTGCAAAATAATGATAAAAATAATAATAACAAACAATGAAATACTTTAAATGTGATTTCAGTTGTATTTACAGTAATGTGTCTGATGTAAAATAAAAAATACTATGAATTCAGTTATATTTAGAGTATTGGGTGATTTACAGTATTATAATACTGTAAACCAGACTACTGTGACTTACTAGAGTAATTAATCACTGCTGTGATTTTCTACAATAATACTTTCACTACTGTGATTTACTGTAAAATACTGTATACAATTCCACTGTAAAAATCACTTACAGCAATATAACTGTGCTAATACATTAATAACTGCAGTTTTCTTAGCAGAGTTTTACAGTGTACGATAAGTGATTTTAACCATTTACTCAGTCATTCATTTTCTATACCCATTTATTCCTCTGCTGCACACACACACCATTCAGTCACACACTTATATATACACCTGGAAAGAACCCATGCAGATAAAGAAAAAACAAACTCCACACAGAAAAGAACCATCTCAATGCTACCCAACTAGCTAGTGAAGTGCCAGGCAGCTGGTGTCATGCTAAATATCCACAGTGTGCAGAACACACTTGTGGGATCTAGCCAGAAACTGTTTTAGTTGATAATTTTAGGTGATTTTTTTTCAACCAATAGAAAAAGAGTTAATACGACTCTCAACCAATCAAATTCATTTGCACCTTTCCCCATGAAGATACAGCATTTTTGTTTTACATTTGCTGCCCCCTATTTGCATTTTCTCATATTAAAGGGTAACTTTTTGTCTTTTTTATTACCAAACCATGATTTATTTTACCATGCATTAAAGACACACAGAATATTATAGTACATCATTTCTGGACAGTTTGAATTCTTATACATTCTTGGAAATATGCATCTTGTATTTCCTTCGAAACTTAAATTATTAGTTAAGTTGAAGTCCTCTTTTTAAGACATTTAGTCTGAAGAACTCAGAAAACTGAGTTCTGAAATGATATTGAAAAAAATGTTAGGTTTGATTTACCTTGAAATGATAAAACCTAATATCAAAATGTTTGTTGATTCCACTAAATTCATATGTTAGAGTGTCTTTATTTATTCAAGTATAGGGGGTGACTAATCCACCTTCTAGTCTTTGGAAAGAGGGGAATTTGAGTTTTGCATTAGGGCCTGTTCACCTGTGAACATGACACTGCTGAAAGTGATCATTGACCTGGTGTTGGTCAGGATCTGCAAACTGTCAGGTAAATACATAACAGTCCTAAGAAGACTGAGAGCTTTGGTAACCATCAATTCAAAATAACTGATGCACTGAGAAAATGCATAATGTATGTTGTCTGTTTATTATCTCAAATGTTTTTGCCACCAGAGGGCATATTAACCAAAAATATGTTCCTGACATAACCCCTATATACAGTGGTGTATCCCTGCCTCTCTCTACACTAGTGAGAAAAAAAGCAGCTTTATGTATACATTACACTGTAGTGTAATAAATGATAAGCATTTGTTTTAATAAAAGGAAAAGGGAGACATTTTTAATCTTCACTTAAAATAACTGAGAGTTGAGAGATAAAACACCTGAGCACAGACCTGCCATTTTTCTGGCAGTTTGTCCTGAAGATAAATTCATGGACAGGTTTTTCCAATTCCTGCTGAGACATGAGTCATTCAATTCTTCAGGTGATAGTAGGCTGACTTTGTAAATGTTTTAATGCAGATGTTGAAATTTAAGCCTAAATCCATGACATGACATGGGATGATTTCTGGCTTGGTTTGTTGCTTTTAACATTAACGACTGAGGCTGGAACTGACTTATAATTATAGATAGGGCAGCCTATATCCTATATTTAATAATGGACATTGTCCATTATTAAATATAGGATAACAACACATACTCATCTGAAAAACATTCAAAGTCATGCCCACCGTTGACCTGGCAATGAATGACAGGAATAGAATCAGAATCATCTTTATTACATATACACAAGGAATTGGATTTAGTTTTTTCTTTGCTACAATACACAAAATAAGTATACAAAGCATAGCTCAAACATTGAAATGACAAAAGATGTCACAGTGGGTTTCATAATGTACTAAAAAGCAATATTATTGCATGAGCAAGAAACATTTCCCAAACTAGGGTCAAGACCAGGTCAAAGGTCGCTCTTGCACAATGGTAAGTCGGCAATGTGTGACGGATTCAAGTAGTTGTGCTAAGTACAGAAAAAGCGAGAGCTTGATGAAGATGTTCTAACCATGCTTGCTCATAAATCATTCTAACCGCACCCTACTTTCTGTTATTCAGTCATCTAAACAGATGATTGGGCAGCTGTGGCTCAGCCGTACAGCAGCTGTCCACCGGTCAGCAGCCTGAGTCTCGCCTGCTCCGGGGCTGCAGATGTAACCTTGGACAAAGTATTTCACCCCGGATCGCTCCTGATGAGGATTATTTTAAAAGGTTGTTTTATTATTGTGAGCTCATACACTATATTTTGCAAAAGTATTCGCCCATTCAACCATACAACAGAATCAGGTGTCCCCATTACTAACCAAATATTCCACAGTCAGCTCTCAGCTCATTAATAGAAATTGGAAGTGGCAGGCCACATAACAAAGCGATAGTATGAAGTAACGAGAGAAATGAACAGAAAATAACCAAATTTGGTTTTAATATCTCTTTCTGTATTAACAGTCAGTATTTTGTACAAGCAGTTTTCTGCATAAATTGTACATGTAAATTCCAATCTATGCTGTTGCTGAGAATGCTTTGATGCTTCAATAAACAAATACAAACATAGATCCCAGATCTTTTGCTTTAAAGCAGCAAGAACCAGAATAGAATGGATAGTATCCATAGATGCACTTTGATGGATTAAAGGCTGATGATTACAGCTGCAGACCAGCATGCATTTCGATTGCAACGCTCTGATTTTTGTCATTGATGTGTTAAACCAGAGAGAGAGAATAAAACCGGAAGAGACGTAAGTTTCCTTCAAAATAAGACAATAATTAGTCAACAATTACATAAAGTACATAGTAGATTGCTCTAATTGTTTAATTGCTTCGATACTTATAGGGACTATTTTGTACATCATAACTAAACATTAGAATTAAAATTACATCAGTCTTCTTCTGGCTCAGTATGTCTTTTTTTAATAATATGTTTCAAAATCAGTAGCAGATTTATTCTCCAAGTGGCAAAAACAAAGAATTTAAGAGTCTACTTTACATTTCTATGTAGTGGGGGTTTATAAAGGAGAAAATACTAGTATATATATATCAATATACAGTAGATATACATTTGAGTTAACAAGTATATGTACTTGACACAAAATCTATATACATCACTTTCATATATATATATTAATCGTATGGGTCTTTTGATAATTCTTACATTCCTATATTTTTTCTTATGTTTTTTCCTAACTAATGACTATGACTACTATTCTGTTAAAAAATCTCAATGGTGGAAAGTACGTTTACTCAACACAGTACTTAGTAGAATTGAGTTACTTGTACTTTCCACCCCAAATATTGTAGAAAGTAATATAGTACTTTTTTTTATCAACTAGCTACATTTATTTGATAGTTTTATTACTTTTCATATTATGTAAGATATAAGGTTCGTCACAAATATAATCAACTTTAAAAATAGAAACACAATATGAAAACAGTGGTTTCTAATCTTTTGTCCATGAACATCTTACAAAAAATCAGTGTGTAGTCGGGTTCACATTTCTGATGCCTGTTTTTTTTTTTTAATTCATTCATTTATTAAAGTGTTGTGTGCCTTTCTTGCCCATAAGAACTGAAGACAGTAAACAATAGTAACCGAGATGGCCACATGACAAATCATAATGTACAGTTCCACAGTCAAAAGTACATTTTGAAGCACTTTTGAATATTTTAGAATATTGACAAAATAAATAGACAAACAAAAATTAAAACGCATATTCAACATAGTGATTTCACAGAGCCAAAACAAATCCGGGTTTTTCAACAGCTCTTCATAAATAAAAACACTAGGATCACACAAAAAACAGCACATTCTAAACTGATTTGTCTAGTAACTGTTTAGTTGTGTTATTATGTGTTTAGTTATGTTTAACTGTGAAAGGCTCCGGCCGGAAGTGTAATTAGCAGGTTAGCTTGGTGTCAGTAGTGATTTTTTTAAGCTTCGCACTAACGTAGCATCCGTGATGGCAGAGAGAAACCGCCTCTCCGAGTTCTTCTAATATGCTCCCTGTTGAGGGAACCAGGGTACCACCGGACCAGTCTCAAAATGACCACCGGCTTCAGCTCCGGTTCCTGCCGGTTCGCAGATTATTTTGTGATCTGCGGACTCGACACCGAAAGCGGTCTGGAACCCGACGAACTGTCCGGTAAGCGGAGCGGAGCCCAGCTCGCTAATGTCGGGCAACGGACCGGGAGGATGAAGCCGGTTTATAATAACACAAGTCAGCCTTAGTGTCGCTTTTTTTCCTACTGTAAATGTCGCGGTTTAGTTTTATAACGTGAAAACCGCGGATGAAACCGGACGAAACCGCGAACAAACCGTCCGTGTCCGGCCTAGCTCAGCTTCTCCAGCCTGTTTGTTTGTAACCCCGGTGTAGCAGATCCACTGGCTTCGTGTGGCTTTTTAAAGACCTGACGTGAATTCTAATTTGCAAGATCGTAGACTTCACACGTTCCCTGGTGATTTTTAGAAGCGTAAACATCAAGAACGAGCGACTGATCCACAAATCCCCATCAGATTCAAGAAGTGTAGTCTCTGGTGTAACACTGATGTCAACGTGAATGTTTTCGCTGAGATGTTGAGATACTGGCTCCCTGCTGTCAGGCAGCTTTTTAGATGACAGGATCGACCAAAGATATATACTTATACACGTGTAATATGATCAGAAAGTAAAGAGTTGCAGGGCTAGATGGACAGAGTAAAGCATATGTAATTTGCTTTTGTTTAATATATATAACATATATAATATGTTTGTTTAATATAACCCTTTGAGGTCAAATAGGATGTTAATAGACGCATTATAAGCTGTGGAGTATGTGTCATTTCTGTATGTGTGGATGTATCAGTGTTAATTTTGACAAGGCTTTTAATCTGCGTTGCTTAAATAAACAGTAAGCAACGCATTTAATCGACAAACAGTCGATTAAACGACCAGTTATAAACTATTACCATAATCTGAAACTATTTGTTATAATTGATTAATTGCTTTGAGGCACTTTTAAGAGGAACTCTGGATCTAGCTACTCAAAATCGAATTATTTTCTGTTATTATCTTTACTCTTCTATAAAGGTAAACTAGAGATCTTTGGGCTGTGGACTGTTGGTCTGGACAAAAAAAATAACATATATATATTTTTTCATCTTTGGGAAATGCTGATCAACATTTGACACTATTTTATGAACCAAACAAATACTTGATTAATCATTTTAATAATAAATAGCTGAATCCACTATCAAAATAGTAATTAGTTGCAGCCCTAATGAACAGCATATTTTGTTGAAGTTGGAATTTAGTTCATTAGAAAAAGCCCATTATAAACTTTTTGTTTAGATCTTTAATTTAGTCTCAGTTCACATTTCAGTTTTTATTCCTTGTAGTTTTACTCACAAATTAATAATAAAGTAAAACTAAACATTTACAGTTTAGTTGACAAAATTAACACTGGTATGTGTGTGTTTGTATATACTACTGTACTTGCTAGATTTCCATGCCCCTGTTGACCCCTGACACCCCAGCATCAACACTCTGCATGTGAATACCCTGTAGTGCTGAAATATCCCCCACCATAATGCCAGAGTTTTCCAAAACACCCATTCTACAAACAAAACATCCTAGAGGAAACCCTGAATGTTGAAAGAAATCAGCACAACCACCATCAAGCGTAGTTTAAACCAGTTTATTACTACATCCACAATCAAACTATTGTATACAACACACATTGAGGGGAATTAGAAACTGCTCAGTTTTGTGAAACCGTTTTTACTTCTGTTAATTCCTGCTGATGGTTCTTACGGGTGAGTCAGGGAGGGAATCCCAGGTGTACGTCTCGTTATGTGAAATAAAAGCCTAATCCTGTGGTGAGTAACTGTCTTACGTTGTATAAGCTCCTGTTGACCAGGTCAATGGTCCTGTTCTGTTCTGGCCTCAGTCACCCAACCATTGCTACTGATTTGAGGTCCTTTGTGAACACAGATATGTGACAGTGATTTGATGACATGCTCTTCCTTTACCGTTTTCTCGTTTTTTGTTCCGTTTTTGTGCAGTTACTTGTGACTCAGCAGGTAGTTTCAGGTCTGTAGAATTGCCTGTTGTAGTTTAGAGGAAGTTTAGATATTCTTCTTTGAAGCAACACTTAACCGAAAATCATTTTCATGATTTTTCTTTTTTTAGACGCACCTCCTGTACTTCTCAGTTTTACTTCCTTTGATTTAACTTCCTGTTTAATGCATTTTTTCTTTCACAAATTCGTGAATTTATTGAATAAAAAAGAAAAGACTTTGACAATTTTGCTTTGAATTGAGCACAAATAGAAGTAGACCACAGGTGGAGCTTTCTTCATAATGTGGTTAAACCCAAAATGGCATTTTCTCTCTCTGTCTGTCTGTGAGAGTACAGCTTTTTTAAAACTTGAAACTGCCGTTCTTGCATTCGTATGGAAAAAGAAAACAGTTTGTCTTTCTCCAAAGCCACCTTGTGTAACATCTAAATGAAGACGTCTGGCTGTATATTTTGGCATAAACTTCTAGAATTAAGCTCTGCAAGCCAACTTTGTTTTGACATGTAAAGGCCATAATATCTTTACCTTTTTGAAATATATTTTTTCTTTTTTAAATGGAGATCAATATCCTGTAGTTTTTTCTGTCATGTTTATAACAATAGGGCTTTATTTTCATGTTCTCAACAAACCGAGGTTTCTCGGAGGCCTTTCTGACCCAGTTTAAACCCGGCACAGGATTACGATCTGGGGCTCTGTGGTTGTACATCACTGAAGCTGTTCTACTTAATGCATGTTGCTGCTGTTTACTGTAGACCAAGGTTAGGGGCTTGCCCTCAACTGCTTCAGGTTTGAGTCAAACAAAAGGAAATGCTCTGGAAATTCCAACGTTAGACATATGATTATATCAGTGTAAGATCTGCTATAGGTTTACCTCTCAGTTCTTTTGCTTTTTTCAATTCAGAAATGTTCACTTGCTATTGAGTAAAAGTTATGATTTTTTTTAATTTCATGGCTCCTTTTAAAATATTCCTTATAATTACAAGGAGCTTTCCTGAAATTTTGCCAACAAAACTGCCATCCATTGATAAATACTAGGTGCTGTCATGTATGAAATGACCTCTCTGGTGGTTTTTCTCCATTATTTGACAGTACTGCATTATGTTCCACATATTTATTATGGTGCAGTGGGGAAATTCATGTACAGTGGAACACAGTGAAATGGCCAAAACTTTCTCCAGGCCCAGTGTTTAGCCGACAGCGAGGACCTGATCTGCATGCTGTTTTAGCATGACTCTGCGGCCTGATAGGCAACGCTGGAGCAGAGGGAGCTGAGGGACATCAAGTTCAGCCCCACACAAGCCTCCACTTATTCAAATGCTAAATATCCTTTCGATTTGCCCAGCCGACCTCCTTTCACCTCAATCCTACATTGCAAACAAATGAGGTTGAGTAGCCTGACATGAGCACTGGCTTCAGATGCACAAATGTGGGCTTCACTTTCACTTGTACAGTAGTTGTTTATTTCTGTATCTGTAAAAGGACTCCTGTTGGCAATTATAGGAATCTGCTTGATAATGTATCTGTGAAATTTTGGATGCAGTTTACTTTGAAGATTCATTAGATATCTCACAATTCCTACTGAAAGAAACTAAGCATAAAAGTAGACTAGAAGCTTGATCAAATCAGGTTCTCAAGTTCCCCAATTTTTTGCTTATACACATAAATCTTGATTTATCTCTTGATTTATGTATCTTTTCACTAAAACTGCTTATTGTTCAGCTGCTTACTTGGCAATTTGTGGTATTTATATGATATCTTCTGTATTCAGGGTGAAATTTATTCATTTATTTTATGGAGAGGACAGAATTTTATCTCTATATATGTCAGCAGCAGCATAGCTTTCCCCTGCTGGACTCAAGATATTGTTCCTATCACTCCTGTTCTCTGTGTGGATAAGGCTTTGTAGTGGCTGTCAGTCACCAGCTCAGATTGCCGAGGACTTAAATTCTTTCCGTTTCCCCCTATCAGGTCATAATAAAACCTGCACATTCTTGTCCGCAGGACTGTGTATTTTCTGTGGATCGGGTTCACAGTTCAACCCTTTTGCTGCTAACAGATGATTTTTTTTTTTGGAGCAAAAGCCTCCAAAAAAGGTTTTTAAAGCCTTTTTGTAACAGCAAAATAGTATGATATTCAATGACTTATTGTCCACATTGTCCTCATGTTTTCTGTGGCTGTGGCATGGTTATTACTGTTGGGTGAGTTGGAATGAAGGTTAAATTCTCTGATTGTACTCATTTTGCTTGCTGTTGTCCAAAAATGGTCACAGTATTGACCCCATGACATCCATTATTTATACAACCTGGAAAGTTTATCTTGTCAATCAGGTGTTTTGTTGCTGGTTCTTTTTATTTTAATTCTAAAATAAAGGTCCATCTTTGCGATGGAAAAGGTGATAACCAAAACTAAAGCAAATAGGAAGCCAGTTTGGAATCTGTTGTGTAGATATGGAAACATTTTAATCGCACACTAAAACATGCAATATATATTGGGAGTGTAAACTGTGAGTTTAAGCTGAGGGTGCTCCATCATGTTCTGTCAGCTCTGGGTCACCTGGGTGAACAAGTGTTTTCGCCGCCGGGTTGTCTTGATGGGTTTGGTTGTGTCCGTGCGGCTTCCTTCTGCGAGGCGGTCAATTCAGGCCGTACATGGAACCCATGTTCCAGGCAGAGAGGCTCATCCCTCCATGTCTGGGCCCAGTGAGCCGGTCAGCAGTAGGTGCGAGGGTTTGTAGATTGGGGAGGAGAGCCGGGCTGTGGGTGGTCCCTGGCTCACAGGATGAGGGAGTCGGCCAGGAGCCAGAGTTGAGTGACGCATTACTCCCACTGCTACCAGTTTATCATCATCATCATCATCATTATCACATATCGACAAATCAAGAATGCGTTCACAGTTTGTAGGTGCTCAGGACAGCAAGTGTCTCCTCCAGGTAAAGCAGTTGGCCTGTAATTAGTAATGATGACAAGATGTGAAAGAAAGGACCTTTGTAATCATTTTTTAACAATTAGACTTAATGTGGAAAAACATAAATGTATTATATTCATACATATATTCATAATCATAACCTTTAATTGTTTTGAGGTTTACTTTCATTTACTTTTACTGTTTGACGTCTATTTATTATCCACTTTCCTTGTTTCACTTTTCTTTTCAACATTTACTTATGACCCGATTGTCCAGAGTCCTGCAATACCGTATAATAATAGTTTATTTTCCATTTTCTCTTAACTTTCCAGATTCAATTCTTATCTTGTCTTAAATCGACCCCTACACACACCGCATATGAGGCTTCTTTACATAGATTATCAGTTTCTGTGCATGTAATCAATGAAATCAGTTCATGGCCAGTTAAGTGACTCCATAAAGGAGTCAGTAAAACAACATGTTGCATCTGCTCTTGTTCAAGTGTGTTTCCCTCTCGTTGGTGCCAAGCCAGATGCTTCCAATGGTTGTTAATGTGATACTTGACTTGACAAGGATTTACAAACTGCTTCAGACATCACCATTCCTCACGTTTGTTTGCAATTTATGCCTCACCTTTACTGATGTCACTCAACAGAAGTTTAAAGCCATCGATGTGGTGTCAAAACATCAAAGTAATGATAAGGAACAGAGTCATTCTATAACTTCCCTGGCTGACCTTTCTGACAGGTTTGAAGTCTGAGTTTGTTTTCTTGGCCTAGTTTCTTCCCTGTGTGCAGCTTGGTCATGAAAATAACAAACAGTTATGATAACGTGTTTGTTGCTCCATTCAACATGTCCTGCATGGAGAAATAAAGTGGGTATTTAATCTCTGATACTTTTGTGGTCAGAAGATGTCAATACACTGATAGCCTAAACAAGGACAAAACATTTATCCCTCTTTCTGGAAAGCTGGGCTATGATTTTATGTCGGGAGTCATCACCGTCATTCCTTGTGGGTGCCGGTACTGAAACATATTCAAAGTGTAATATAAATGGATTATTACCCCCCAACCCAAACCACAAAAAGTCCTTTAAAGGTGGAGCATCAGTGATAAGGTAATTAATCAATTACTCAGACAACGGATACATATTCCAAGTAAATGATTGCCATTTTTTGAGCCGTGCAAATTTTCTGGTTTTTCACAAAAATATATTTTTTAGACAAAATATTAAATCTAGAAATTAATCTGCAGTTTAGATTAAAGCAATTCAGATTAGATTCAGTTAGATTCAGATTTAAAGGTCATAATCTGAAACTACCATGATGTAACTAGAAATCAACCAATGGCATGCTCTCATTGGGCTCTAACATACTGCATGAATGTATGTGTTTGCCAGCAATAATGTTTCTTTGAGGATTGGCAATAGGTGTGCATGGAGAGAACTGCTAAAAGCATCGCCTGGCTGCATAAAGATCCTTTTTTATGTAAAATCTGAGATAATCTGACTGAGTCCCAGGGCCTGTTAGTCTGTAACACAACAGCAACCATTCACTGTTGTTAAACCCATGACTGTCTACTGATAAACTGCATGTACTAGTACAATTTGAAATGCTTTTAGCATGGAATCAAAAGGGCAAACAGCTGATATTTGTCAAAATGTCACATTTCTTTGTAAAATAATTTGTTTGTTTTACACCTGGTGAATAATTTGAATCTAGTTTTCTTAATGTGAAAAAATTCTCATGAAAAGAAAATCTGTTAGTGTCTCTCATTACTTTTTGACTCGCAAGCCTGCGTGTGGCCTTTAACTCCAAATTCAATTGTTACTGTTGAAGATGTGGATTGTTAAGACACAAAAAACGTGTGACAATTATGTGGTTTAATTTTTTTTTGGTTGGCAGAATTCCTACAATAGATGGCCACTGTAGAAATTTAACAAATGTTAGTTTGAATGCATCCGTTGGGGACTATTTTCAGCGTTTGTGTCGGATTGATTCCACATAAACTACAGTGGCTGCTTTCATAGAAAAGGGAAAAAATGGTGTAACAGCGCAGTACAAGGATGAGTTTTAGATTTTGGGGAATAATAGAGCACAGAGAAATAACTCGTACCAGGAAAGTGACTTAGTAATGTTTTTTTATGCTCTTTTCATGATATAACAAATATCATGAGAAGCGCAAAAAACAAACAAACAATTAAATAAACAATTAAATGACAGTTAAAGCCACTTTGAACATGTAAGTCATGTAAACAGGGGCATATATGAGACATACCAATTGCATTTCTCTTCACTGCTGTTCAGATTCTACCCAATTCAGCCTTCTATCAGTAACAATCATTTTTTTTTCGATCTGGTGTGTTTATGGTGATCAAATAATCCATATCCAAGCAGTATGGATTTGCATGATGTCCAGGAGAAGAGGAACACCATGGCACACACACACACACAGTTCCTGTATCCTTGTGTCTTAACCACATCAGCTCTCTCACGTTGGCAATTCCACCTGACGGCCTCTGTGCAGCAAACAGAGCTGTTACGATGTGTGTTGCACAAACTGAGAAGTATTGCACTACCCATCCAGAACCAGGCTTTTAATTATATTTTTTTGCTTTATTTGTTGTGTAGCTTTATGCCAATATATAGAGGCTACTAAATTCAGAGATGGGGCCAGAGGAAAATTGGCGAGTGCAGATGAAGGTAACCCTCCCACCACACACTCTCCTCCCCCTCTTAACCTGTGCTCAGCTTCAACCCTTCAACCTTTAACCTAATTAGCACACTTTTTTTAATTTCCTCAACAGCCCTTTTTTTGTTACCACAAATTCTGAGTTTTCAGTTGTTTTCTGCACAGGTGTGGGGACCTGCCCTTTTTCTGTTTCGTGCGCACTCTTGATTTCCCTCCTCCTGGTTTCTCCCATCCTCTGTCTCCCTCACATCCTTCAGCGGCAGCTGAACAATGAGCTGATGTTTGACAATCACTGCTTCTGTTCCTCACACACACACACAAATCCAGTGCTGCCTGCGCCGGTATTGCTTGGTCAATGTTTATGCTCCCTCCCTCCCTACACACTCTCAATGACTTTTCAGTACTGCCTTGGTGTGTGCATCACTACTGCTTCACTCTGGGTTCCAATCAACTCAATTTGTGCTTTCTCTGATTGATTATTTTGTGTGTTTCTTTGTATTGCCATTAAAGCTGTCAGAAAGCATTGTGATCTTTTAATGTTTTTTTTCTTTGATTCCTAGCATCATTTTTGAGATCATTTTAATTTTGTTTGATGGCAGCTTTATATGATGCAATACAGTCTTCCTCTCAAGACAAATATGCTGACTTGCTCTTCCCTCTGGAGTTGTGCCTGGCACTTTAAACCCGCTTCTGATCAAACTGTTCCTGTGCTCCTCATCAGGAGCATTGTGCTGACTGTTTGTCTTTTGTTCTCGCCCTGCTTATTTCTCTTCTCTACTCTCTTCTCCCCCACTTTTTTCCCACTTGTAGGTGAGAATTTTGAGCAGAGTCCACTGCGGAGAACCTTTAAATCCAAAGTTCTTGCACATTATCCAGACAATGTGGAGTGGAATCCATTTGACCAGGATGCAGTGGGCATGGTAGGACCTTTACATAGCTAAAATATGTTGCTCATGTTATTTTTAAGAAATATTAGGTCTTGCTGAATGGTTGAAATCATCATATCATATCATCACGTGTCATATTATGACAAATGTATGAAAACTAATTTATATAAATATTTCAATGTATAGTTAGTGCAATAGACTTTTTTCTGCTACTGGCTGTAATAACACACCAACAACACAACTCCTTTCTTCCACAGCTTTGCATGCCAAAAGGTCTGTCCTTCAGGACACAGGTGGACTCACGGGAGCCTCAGTTTCACTCCTTTATCATCACCAGAGAGGACGGCTCTCGGACCTATGGCTTCTCCCTCACCTTCTTCGAGGAGGTGACTAGTAAGCAGATCTGCAGTGCCATGCAGACTCTTTACCACATGCACAATGCAGAGCAGTATGACATCCTGCACACCCCGACCTCCCCGCACCGCTCCGAGGATCAGCGCCACCAGCACCCCCAGCCTCGGCCCGTGCTGCACGCCGCGCCCGCCATCTCCCGCCTGCAGCGCTTCAACTCGTACGACATCAGCCGCGACACGCTGTACGTGTCAAAGTGCATCTGCCTGATAACACCCATGGCCTTCGCCCAGGCGTGCAGGAAGGTGCTGCAGCAGCTCCACCAGGCCGTCACCTCCCCCCAGCCCCCACCCCTCCCCCTGGAGAGCTACATCTACAACGTCCTCTATGAGGTGCCCCTCCCACCCTCCGGGCGCTCCCTTAAGTTCTCTGGGGTCTACGGGCCTGTGGTGTGCCAGAGACCGAGCACGTCGGAGCTGCCGCTCTTTGATTTTGCCATCAGTGAAATGTTTAATCTGCTGGGCGTGGAGAACGTTCTCCAGCTGTTCACCTGTGCCCTGCTGGAAATGCAGATACTGCTCTACTCGCAGCGTAAGTAGCTGCTCAGGTATAGAGACTCTCACTGTCAACATGCAACTTTTAGTATCCATCCTTATCAAGAATACATGAAATACAAGTCAAAATGCATCTTGCATATGTTACAGCCAGAGAAAAACAACAATAGACAAGTGGTTTCATTGAAATCCTCTACAGCATGGACACAATTAATGAGCTTAAATATATATGTTTCCTTAGTAGTTGGAGAGCGAAAATGGATAACTGTGACAAAATAGTGATGTCTCTAATAGAGATGGTCCCTAGAGAATCAGCTGAGGCTGGAAGACCAAATTGGGACAATTCAAAGCCTAAAAAAGATGGCTTGTGGATGAATTGGTTTTATAAAGTGTGAAAATAGTCTCCTACTATTATAAGTTTAACCTAAAGAAAATCTTAAATATAAAGATTTAAGATTCTATGTTTGTATTCATCTTGAGTATTTGTTAAGTATGTCCAGGAAAGTTTTTTATGACCAAACAAAGATCTTTTAAATTCCTGGGTGATGTCTAAATATTTCCAAGTTGTTTCTTGATTCTCCAGGTTTAAATACATGCAGCAGGAGTACCAGCTTGTGTAAATGTTGGTCCCCTCACCCGTCATTCCGTGTAGTCGGTAGCGAAAGCAGAACTGCTGAGCCCTTTGTGCTTGTCAAGACCAATTAGATCGTCGCTTCTTGGCAACGTCTGCCGCCCCCAGAATCCTAGACATAAAAAAGTTGCACCTTATGTCATTGCTACATAATACAGCTTTCTAGCTGACTTCAGAGATTTTAAAAAATTCTTTCAAATTTAAAATGCCCGGATGGTCCTTGTATTAGACGGAAAAGCTGCGGCCCTAGAGTAGGACACATGCTTGATATGCACGGCAGAACTATTATCCAGGAGATTGCGTAACCTGTTGAGTGTGTCCATTAACGTGATGCAGTGTGAGTACCAGCTTGTGTAAATGTTGGTCCCCTCGCTCATCTAAGATGGCTCCTACTGCCAGGACTCGCATGTAGATGTAGGCATGTCTCTGCACGGCTTTTTGTAGGCGTTGCTACATGCTGTAGAGAGGCTGCTTTGTGCTTCTTTCGGTTATCTTTCCAATTTTTCATCCTTACAGCAGACCCACAGGAAGAATATGATAAATAATGTTTTCAGAGCGTTGATTAAAAAACACCTTTAGTATTTAGTATTTATTCATTACTAGTAACTGCTTATAAAGGAGTCACTTAATCCACACTATAGTTTGCAGAGCAACATGTTTTTAGAAGCGGGGGCCTTCTCATAAGGATGCTGGGTCTGCTGTGGTGTTTGGCTCCATTACAATAGCAGGAGAAGGCAAACGGTTAACAAAACGACCGGGGCCTGGGGGGAGAAGCTCTTAACGGGGAAAGCTGTGGTGTTGCTAGGCGACCCTGAGACAGGGAGGATAGCAGTGATGCAGGATGATTGTTATTGGCTGGAAGTGACATCATTGCCCCCCCCCCCCATGGGACTCATCACTGCAGAACGTGTGAAGGGTGTTTCTGTAGAGTTGAGCCCCAGCGATCTCCCACTGACACACACACACACACACACACACACACACACACACAAACTGACACACACACAGACTGAGGAAGGGATGCTCTGCAAATAAGGAGACAACGTTTGTATATGGGCTAAATATAGCACTGCAATTCATAACTCTGATTGGGGGGACAAAGTGGTGGCCAGCACCTCTCTCATGCAGCCATAATAATACTTATACCTAATAGATATGAAACGCTGGCAGCTGCCTCTCCCTACCTCCTCAAAGGGGAAGCTTGTCATGAGTCAATCATGTGTCAAATGTTGTGACATGCAACAATTAAAGTCCTTATTTGTCAGCATCATTTCTGCGTGGTTAGTGCAGTAGAAAGTGACTGGAAAACTTGGGGTGTGGAGGAAAGATCTGAGCTGAGGATGGCTAAGTGAGCCACAGAAATAGCTTCTGAAATTAAGTATAAAAGCAAAGATTTAAAGCTGTATATCTGACGGTGCAGTGGGTTTGGCTGTGATCCTATGATGCATATTTGAGCTTGTATTTCAGTTATGCAAACACATTCACATTGTAGGGTTTTAAACTTCACAAATGACTTATTCTCCTGTGTTCTTCGTGCATTCAATAGAATAGCATTAAAGTCCTGCCCACCCTTCTCTTAATTTACTGGATTATGTGGTTTAATACCTGCCCACTTCACTCTTCATTAAGTTTGTACCTTTGTGGTTATCAACCTTGTCGTCTTTCATCTCTCCTTTCAACTTTTTATCATCACCTCAAACACATAATCCTCTTATTTTATTTGGGTTAATGTCAGCTAATTAACGTATCTTAAACTAGTAACTGGCAAACAGTGGGAGAATCTATAGGTACAGTAACTTCTGTTACTGACAAAGTTACAGACTGTTGAAATGAATGTTGTCTTATTTCAGGCAAGCTGTTTGGTCGAATTAGTGCTGAGAGGCAAGATCTGTAGCAGTTTCACTTCTGTGTGTGTGTGCATCCAGGGTAATTTTAGCCTGCTTTAGTGCATATGTTTGCACTATGTAAACCACATGGAGCGAGCATAGCTATGTGTAAATAGAAACTGCTACTAGTAAAATGAAAAATTTAAATCCAGTTCTATGGTTTTAATACTTGTTTACAAGAACCACAGTTTGCTGTGACAGTATTTAACTCATTCATAAGAGGAAGTGGTTAAATCTTTTTTGTGGCCTCCTTTTAAGAGCAGCATGTTGGTATTCTTGTCCCCATCCTGGGAGAGGATGCTTGGTGAGAGGGGGGGGGTTAGCATCTCTCATGGAGACCAGCACATGACCAAATGAAGGAATGGCATTTATTTTGGCACCATAACAGGAGAGGCAGCGCTGCCGCTGAATCTACAGTAGGTGTCAACAGGATAGAGCAGGAATGCAGATGAGGAGGTCTGGCCACGTATTTGCATGTATACTCGTTGACTCAAACCACGAACACGAGGAGAAGTGCCCGCTTGAAGTCATCACAAAGAAATTCAGCGTTCGCCAGAGGGCCAGCTGACTCCAGCCACGTCATAGTTCAGAGGCTGTGAGATTTTCCCAACTCAGCCTCATAAAGCTCCTTCCAAGTTAATGCTAGCAGTAAACAAAGGCAAGATTAATGCTCCCACGCAGTGCACATTTTAACATTTACAATGTGCTGAAAGAAGCATGCAAAAACTTTATCAAGCTTAGCCGCATTTATTCCCACAATGTGCCCAAAACATCAGTACTGAGGACTGCAAATGATGCAATGGATGTGTTGTCTAAATTCAGGCATAATTCTAGCTGCCTGTGGAAGAGTCTGTCAAGTATTTCAGGCTTTGTGCTTGTTATGAGATATACAATACAGATGTGGACTTAAATTGTGGACAGCGACATTTACAGAACCTATATTTAAATCTCGTTAAAGTACTGCTACTGCACTACTTCTTCTTTTATTGCGGAACATGCATTTGACCACAGCCATCAGATGCATATTGCTTTATCCAATTCCAGGTGATACAGCAGAATGTTCCGACCTTTACGTGTTCTTGTTATCCATCTTCTTGAAAAGATGTGCTCGCTAATGAAGGTAATGCTAATGTTACACAGGCTTGGCTATCGCGCCATGTAAGAAAATCAATACATCAGAGTAAACAAATGAGCAGATCTGTGTCACATTAATCTAAGTGCGATCAGATTGCACAACTCTTCTATTTTAGAAAATAAACAAGACATTTATCAAGCAGAGACAAGCTCGCCACGAGTGTTATTTCAGTGGAGGAAAACCAAATTGTAAAGATGATTATCATGAGTGATTCATTTGAAACTTTCTTCCCCTTTTAGGTTTCATGTGCATATTTACATGATTACCCTTTAAAAACCATCTGAAAATCCCCTGCTACTGTCTTTAAGCAGGTGCTTTACACTGTAAATTCCATGCTGAAAAACCACCACTCAGGACAACATAGTGTGTGTTTGCTTAGCATCATTACATTAGCTGCTATTTAAGATTCACAGAGGCTGTAAAATAATAATGAAGCCAGGTAATGAACCTTAAAATCTGCATTGTATGCACCTCTGGTTCACTATATCCGTTATATAGTTACAATCCCTGTTTTCTGTGTGTGTGATAAACAGATTACCAGAGGCTGATGACGGTGGCGGAGAGCATCACAAATTTAATGTTCCCCTTCCAGTGGCAGCATGTGTACGTTCCCATTCTGCCCGCCTCGCTCCTCCACTTCCTGGACGCACCCGTGCCATATCTCATGGGGCTTCACTCCAACGGACAAGATGACCGCACCAAGCTTGAGCTGCCACAGGAGGTACACACACTGATACGGCAATTTCTTTCTGTACTATTTTGCTTCTTTCTTTGGAATACTGAACAACTGGTTTTAAACTAAAATTTTGTGTGAAAGAGGTCCATAATGTCAGAGGTACTAGTGCAGTGCCTGTGGGAACTATGTATTCCTCCAGAGAAGTGCCAGCTTAAGTAGGTATTTTTGTGTTTGGCCTAATGAGGGTGTGTTGGACTGTTAGTTGGACCGGACATAATCTTAATAGACAAATTGTAGGACAAAATAAAAAAAAAAAAATTGACAAATTAGGTAAGACATGGAAATACATCGAGATAGGGAGAGACATGCAAATACACTAAGGCTACAATTTATGTTGAAGTGCGGTTTCAATCGACATATCAGTTTTAAAATTGTGTTTATATGCCAAGTAAAATAGGATTTATGTTAAATCTATACTTTGTACTTTTTTCTGTATAGTTTAACCACTTGGGCATGATGATGTTATGTGTGTATAAATAAATGAGTTTAGGCCTGGATTCTGTTCTGTCAAGTGATAGTACTGGGATTCGCTGAGGGTCTGTGAACACATCTAAGGGTAAGATAGCTACCAACCCCCCTAGCCCCTGTTAGTGTGAGAAATAAAGTACCAGCGAAACCGGTTAACATCTTAGCCTGAGGATTTTGAGAGGCGTTACAAACTTTCAGAACGTTGGCTGTGAGGCACAGACATACAGACTTTTCTTGTTTTTATAGATATCGTGGATCTCCTATCCTCACTTTGTGACAAGGGATTAGGGGACAAGGGAATACTACTAAGAGTTTTGTAACTAACTGGCTAAAGTCATCCACTCAAGTCATATACTAGTTTTGACTTGGTTCTGTTTTTCAGTCCACAGTTTAGCCTCCTAATTACTACACAAACTTGTGTAAATAAGTGGTACTTGTGATGAGAAACTATCATATGTACCAGGACGTAAAAAATATCTTGTCTCCTTATTGTCAGTATTTCTAGTTGGCAGTTTTTCCTGTTTTCCTTCAGGCGAACTTGTGTTTTGTGGACATCGATAATCACTTCATTGAGCTGCCAGAGGAGCTGCCACAGTTTCCCAACAAGCTGGAGTTCATCCAGGAGATCTCAGAGGTGCTCATGTCCTTCGGCGTGTCTCCGGAGGGAAACATTCAGTCTAGCGACAGCCAGGCCAAGTACCGGGGCTTCCGATCCATGGACGTGGTCTCTGATAAGCGTAACGGCAACCTGGCCTCGCCCCTCAACTCCTACCTGCTGAGGGAGAATGAAACTATCGCCAGACTGCAGGCTCTGGTCAAGAGGACGGGTGTCAGTCTGGAGAAGGTGAGAAATGATGGACTGCAGCACTCTCACAACTATCCTCTGTAATTAATGATAATCAAATATTGTCTGTAGATCCACACATTGATCCATTTTTTTCCAGGAATAGATGCAATATTTTAAGTATATTATCAAAACTATTAATTGTCTAAATCAAACGTTTAGCAAATTTAGGACTTTTGGTGTGATTTTCCTTTTGGATCTAGTGTTTACAGACAGTAGTGAGTAGTATGAGCTAAAGGTTGATAAAAGGATGAATTAGCTGCTAACTAGTGCTAGTCTCTAAATATGCAGCCTAATCATCTGCTTATACAACTGGGACCATGATCAACTTTCCATTGACACATTAGCTCATGCGTCTAAAGTTATCTATGAGTCACTCCTGACAAATACTTATTACTGTGCTGGATTTGTTTGGGCATGAGGATCCCTAGTCAGTAAAGTGTGACGTTGTTTTCTTCATGCATTTCATTCATACGTTTAAACCCCCAAATGCAAGCATCTGTACAGCTGCCTCACCGACATGCTAAAAATGGAAGCCGTGTTTCAAATTGCCATCGGCCATTAATCAAAATGTATGTCCTTGACTTCCTTCCTTTCTCATAACCCCCTCCTTCAGTTAGCAGCCTGGAATGATGAAAGTGACATGAAGAATATACACTGTTGTACACACTGTCTTAATGCAATTTCCCTCATTCCAATCTTCTCTCTCCTTTTTCATGTGTGTGTGCATGCACATGCTTGATTCATGCCTGTGCACATCAGCTGGAGGTGAGAGAAGATGCGAGCAGCAATAAAGACGCACGGGTTCAATGTGACGAAGAGGAGCTGAAGATGCACCAGCTCAACATCCACGTCCGCGAGGTCTTTGCAAACCGTTTCACCCAGATGTTCGCAGACTACGAGGTGTTCGTCATCCAGCCGAGCCATGACAAGGAGTCCTGGTTCACCAACCGAGACCAGATGCAGAATTTTGATAAGGTAAAGTGTTATAGGTGGAGAATGTCTAGTAAAGGGCGTTGTTTTGTGTGACATAACATGAGATCCAACCTTTCCACCGTTTGTTTGCGTGTACACAGGCCTCCTTCCTGTCCGACCAGCCAGAACCATACCTGCCCTTCCTCTCTCGTTTCCTGGAGACACAGATGTTCGCATCTTTCATCGACAGTAAAATCCTCTGTCACGATGATGAGGAGAAGGAGCACACGCTGAGGGTGTTTGACACCCGCGTGGATAAGATCCGCATGCTGAACGTCCGCACACCCACTCTACGCACATCCATGTACCAGAAATGCACAAACATCGAAGAGGCGGGTAAGAAACACAGAGGCCCTGAAAATGTTTGAAAGTTTTGTGGATTTCAGAAAATGTATTTAAAATAGCTTGAAAAGCTTTATCATAATATATAGTCACAATAGTCAGAATTAACCTTATGTTTATTTCTGTTTAAATCACTGTGGGCATAAATCTTCTTAAAAACTGTTGACTGACTTGTGTTAGATTTCCCTGTGAGATCCTTTGTGCATTGCATACATGCCAGTCATTGGGAAAACTCAGAGAACATGATCATTTTCTCAAAATACACTTACATAATGGTGATCTAAGCACTCACAATATGCATGATGTGTGTTAATTATTTTTTCGGGAACTCAAATCGTTTTATCAGTGAATCACAGCTTCAGACAATGTGGTAAAGTTTTCTTTCACTGAGTCACTGTCTTGCTGATCTTTCTCTTCTTTGTGTCCATATATGAATTATTTGATGCAGTCTATTAAAGTTCTATTGTATTTCTCTAAACTCACTGCCACTTTGTTGATGCATGCGTGTGGGCGGGTTGTTAATCAGTTATTAGAGAATCACTGTCTAAAGCTGCATTCATGGATGACTGTGGGGGTTTTAGCTGAAATGTTTTGTTCAGGCTTCCTGTTCTCTCAACAAGAACAACACAACATATTTCTATACAGTCATTTGACGTGAGAGTGAAATATTAATCTGCAGAACTCTTGCATCCCTCTCACATTTTCTTACAGAGAAGTCCATTGAGATGAGAGTGATGAAGATTGACCACACAGCCCTACACCCCCACCTGCTAGATATGAAGATCGGACAGGGACGCTACGAGCATGGCTTCTTCCCTCGGCTGCAGTCTGACGTTCTCTCCACTGGGCCAACCAGCAACAAGTGAATATTTCACATTTACCTTCTGTGCCTGACTTTAGCCTGACTGCTGTTTCACTTTTTCTTTCCGGATACGGGTTTTAAAGTGTTTTCTTGTGTTAAAGGTGGACCAAGAGGAGCGCTCCCGCCCAGTGGCGAAGGAGGGATCGGCAGAAGCAACATGCTGAGCATCTTTATTTAGATAACGACCAGAGAGAGGTGAGAGGTCACTGCTTCGTCCCTACACGTTGACTGCCTCAGCCTTGCCGTCTTTGTTCATTTTTGCACGACCATATCCTCGCTTTATTTTGACTTTGCTTTTATCATTTTGTTCAAGTCCCTCTTACACTGTTGGTCACTTTCTCTCTTTGTCTCTCTTTGTCTGCCTGCCTCGCTCACACGCTCACACACTCTCAGCATGTAGAGTGTTTGTTTCCGGAGCTGCAGCTCCTGCTGTTTCTTGACTACTACTGGCTCTCGCAGTCCTTCAGGCCGTGTCTAAAGTCGGTGACTGTGGATGTGGTATGTGTTGGTAGTCTGTGAGGCCTTTAGCTTTCACACTGGGATCACATGACCAGTCCACTCATGTGGTCTCTACCTTGATGTCTTCAACTCCCTCTGCTTCCTCCCCCATCTGCTGAGTTTTACCTGATAATCCATGTCATGTCGAGGCTAACATGCTTTCAGCAATGAGAGTTGCACTTCAAATAAAGTTGATTCAAAATGCAATTTGTTTCACATAAAAAGTCGTTGTTTTTCTTAATTTAAGTACCTTAACAACAAACCTTAGTTGTAATTATTTTGCACACCTATTGCATCAAAATCCTTTCAACAATAGGTTTTCTATTGTCACATACACGAGAGCAGGTAAAGACAACAAAATAAACTGTTCAGCTGTATGAGAGCCATCTGGAGCTCCAAATATTCTAGTATCTTCTTTTATAAAGTCAACTTTATTTTGCTTAAATGATTCTT
Source organism: Eupleurogrammus muticus (assembly GCA_036785175.1). Lineage (NCBI taxonomy): Eukaryota > Metazoa > Chordata > Actinopteri > Scombriformes > Trichiuridae > Eupleurogrammus > Eupleurogrammus muticus. The sequence goes on along the minus strand of JAYKQN010000002.1, from coordinate 14,210,405 downwards.
TTCAGTTAAATTTTCAGAGCAAATCTATCAGTTAAGGTATTTGATCTTTTAAACACTATCTGTGTAATTATATTTTTAGGAGTTTTACCTCTCATATGGGGTATTAGCTGAACTTTTTTTGACTGTATAATGAACACTGGGGAGACCCATGAATGTTCTTTTGAACAGAAAGATAAAAGGTAGCCTCCATCAAACTTTTGTTAAATGTCATCGACTTTGTCTAAGAACAAACTGTGGTTGAATGCTTGTAGTTACTCCAAATATTTCCTCTGCTCTGGAGGTCGGCTCTGTGGTTAGACGAGTGTTTGTAAGAAATGTAGCAGCATCCTCTGCTAGTGACAAGTGCTGAGTCGATTTCTCTGACAGAGGTTCTCGGTTTCTTTTTGCGGTTAGCTGATACATGTCTGAATTCTCTCTATCTTTTATCAGAAATATATCCAGGAAGCCAGGAACCTGGGCACGACCATCAGACAGCCCAAACTGTCAAACCTGTCGCCTTCTGTCATCGCGCAGACTAACTGGAAGTTTGTTGAAGGGTTGCTGAAGGAGTGCAGGAACAAGGTTTGTGCTTGACTGAGCTCTCAGTTTGGTCTGTTTGCAGGGACCTACGCAGAGTTGGTTTATTGTAGTTGACATGTATAGCTCACTGCATTTTGCACTTGCTTATAGATATTTTGGCCTTGAAGGTTCATCTATATGAAGTAACTCATGAGTGCTGCTTTAGAATAAAGTTCAAAGAAAAGCAATGTGATTCAGGATTCTGGACCAATTTTACTCATTTGGAGAGTACAAATTCCATGGCATCAAACCTTACTTTAAAGCTACTTCTAAAAAAAATGTGACCTAATGATACACAAAATAAAAAAACACAACAAAGTATTTCTCTATTTTATTATTTTTCATTATTCAATTCACAACAGAGTGTGTGATTATCCATTTATTTCCCTGCAGACTAAGCGTATGCTAGTAGAGAAGATGGGCCGGGAGGCAGTGGAGTTGGGTCACGGAGAGGTCAGCATCACCGGTGTGGAGGAGAACACTCTGATCGCGAGTCTCTGTGACCTGCTGGAGAGAATCTGGAGCCATGGGCTGCAGGTTAAACAGGTCAGGAAGCTACCCTGCACTTAAACTGAGTCCTGCCAGATGGCTGACACACTCTCACAGTGTTAATTAAGTCATGTTTTTGTTTTTTTCCCCTTTCAGGGTAAATCTGCCTTGTGGTCTCACCTGCTGCACTACCTGGAGAGCAAAGAGAAAAAGAATGCAACCCCAAGTGGTTTAGGACCTCCAGGTACAGTTGTTAAATTATTCAGTACAACTGAGTTAGTCGGTTATTGAACATATTATCTCGAAACCAAAACAACGTTTGATCTAGAAAGCAAATTTTTTTTCCACCCAAGGTTTTATCCATGATACTGAGAGACGCAAATCTGATGGCGGTGGATCAGCCATGCCCCCTCTTAAAGTCTCCCTGATCCAGGACATGAGGTGAGAAAGGACGGTGGTCATTTAGGCATGAGTTAATGTTGAGGACATGAAGGAATTAAACGATAATGTCTTTAATGTCTAAATTGTTAACGGTCTACTGTCAGAGAAAAGTAAATTGGATTAATACTGCCCTCTTGTGGTGGACTACCATAAACCTCAGAGTTCAGGTCACACGGTATATATATATATATATATATATATATATATATATATATATATATATATATATATATCATTGATAGTAGAGAGAAAGGTAAAAGGGGGCTGAGAGATGAGAGAGGGGGAATTACATGCAGTAGCGGGGCGCCTGATGTGGGCTTTGAGTCAGTGCTGCCTGCAGTAAAGGACTGTAGCCACTATACATGAGGCGCTGCTCCACCCACTCATCATTCACCACCCCCAGGTTGGGATCTGTGGGCTAATCTGTGTTCGTTGTTGGTCAGTATATAGCTATCTGAGACGTTGTCACCACGTCTGCTGTGCACAGCCAGGGTGGAGGAATCGGGACTTGTGTTGCGTGTGTTACAGCATGTTACTTCCAGCCTGATTATCAGACCCCCCGCCAGCCTGGCTGAGAGCAGAGGAGGGGTCGACTCAGGTCAGAAACACACGTCTGTGCACTGTGCTGTAGACGCTCCTCCTCCTCGCCACTCATGTGAACGTCTGACGGCATGACCACAAACACCCTCTGACACACAAGCTACGATAGGCCCACCCTTAATATGTTTTAATAATTGATAGCATTATCTTAAAAGACAGTACATATCTGTACTGAATATGATGAGTAAATGTTTGAATTTATCACATTTTTAAGCTCATTTGGGATGGCAATATAAGATATCACATCTTATATTGCTGATATCTGTAGTCTTACTGTGTAAGAGGTCAGTGTAATATTGGAGCATACAGTAGCTGTTTTCCTCTGTTGCCATGGCGATAGCAAGCAGAGTAAAGTGGGTTACTTGGTGGGGGTGGAGACATGATGGAGGGGGATGGAGGATGGAGGAGGAGCTCTCAGAGCGCAGACAAGCTTATGGCACAGGTGGAGTGGAAGGGAATGTGTCTGGACGTTAGAGGCATGATAGTAGCTAGGAGCGACGACACAAGGGACGAGCTCGCACACTCAGGGGGGTCCACTCAGTCAAAATGCCACTACAGATGCAGGCTGGGATATCATTCTGGCTTTAACAACAGCTGGCATTATTTGTGCTGCACAAACCCAGAAGAAGCAATAACCAAGCCAGAATTTTAAAATAAAACATTTTATTCTGATAAGTCCATAGATTTGGTAACACTTTATTTTGCCAGTTAATTAATGGTTTAAAACATACCATAATGTATTATTTAATAATATATATGAATGAGTGAAATAAAGTGGTTACGGTTACATATAAAATATGTTTTACTGGAGGTCCCCACATTGTAGTGTAATTAAAATATGTATTAAGTGTTTATAGGTAAATATATTCAAATATGAATACATGGGTTTTATTTGGGGCGACACGGTGGTGCGGTGGGTAGCACTGTTGCCTCACAGCAAGAAGGTCGCAGGTTCAAGACCCGCCTTGGGCCTGGGTCTGGGGCCTTTCTGTGTGGAGTTTGCATGTTCTCCCCGTGTCTGCGTGGGTTTTCCCCGGGTACTCCGGTTTCCTCCCACAATACAAAAAACATGCTCAGGTTAATTGGTAAACTCTAAATTGCCCATAGGTGTGAGTGTGTGTGTGAATGGTGTGTGAATGGTGTGTGTGCCCCACGATTGGCTGGCGACCATCTGGGGTGTATCCCTGCCTCTCGCCTTAACGCGCTGGGATAGGCTCCAGCAGACCCCTGCGACCCCGAAAGGGAATAAGCGGGATAGACAATGGATGGATGGATGGATGGATGGGTTTTATTTGTCATTTCAAAAAGATTTATATTAAGGAGATATACAAAAAACTTTAATACATTACTTTATTATCAACAAATTAAACACGCTTGGTAACAATCATCATGGTGGTTACAATTTTCTTATCTTTTTAATAAATGAAAGTGCCTGGACACAGTGCCTGTGCTTTTTTCACAACTAATCCAAATAACAAAGTACTTGAATGATGTATTTAGTTGCATGAATTTAAGCTCCCGTATCGTAAAGCTTTATCTGGTGCTTTATGATGCATTCTGCATTTTTATCATCTTTAGTGTTTGTAAATAATGTCCATTCAAGGCATTTTTTCTTGCAATATAAGCACTGAGTTGGCGCCATAGCTATGATATGAAAAATATTGGTTAAAACCAATGTTGAAACTCATAAATATGTTTGCTGGTGCTGTGTGCATCAACAGTAAGAGGTTATCAGTACTGGAAATAGGTTAAGTGCACCTTCAGTGATTTTTTTTTCTTCTCTTTTTTATATTCAATTACTGCACATCCCTGCCTTGACTTTTTATTTCATGTGATGATAATGGATTTAAAATATGACTGTTGTTTCCTGTTTATGTGCAATTCTCTCTTCTCTCCAGACTCCTGACCTTGTTTTTTTTTTTTATTTTCAGACACATTCAAAACATAAGTGAGATCAAGACCGACGTGGGCAAGGCCAGAGCTTGGGTTCGTCTCTCCATGGAGAAGAAGCTGCTTTCCAGACACCTGAAGCAGCTGCTGTCTGATCATGAACTTACAAAGTGAGCACCAGAACCAGAACCAGGACATACTGTACTCTTATATTTAATATTTAATATTTTATAACATCCTACGTCATCATATAGTTTCTCACCTCTTGGTCTGCTGACCTTTTTCCTGTGCTTCTAGAGGAAAGTCTGTCACATGTGAAATTAAGATGATCTACTCATTTATAATACATTAACTCTCTTGAAATTGCAAAGCATCATACGTGTAGTCCACTGCTGCATCAATAATTCACCGTCTGCTTCATAATTGATATTGGAGTGGTGAAATGGGTCAGGACCATTTCTCTCTGCTGTTTCATTTCTTCCATTTATACAAAACAATGATCACTTTTGTTACCCATCAGCCACCACACTGCTGACACTGCTGAGGAATACTGTATCTGAATGTTGTATGTTTAATTATAATAGAAAACCCTTTTTGTGTAATTAACTTTAGAAAACTGTACAAGCGCTACGCCTTCCTGCGCTGCGATGATGAGAAAGAGCAGTTTCTCTACCATCTCCTGTCCTTCAATGCTGTGGACTACTTCTGTTTCACCAATGTCTTTACCACCGTCAGTGAGTGCCACTTTTTATACTCAACAATGCCCCGATAACAAGGCCAATAAACTAGCAGAGTGGCATTGATGTTTTGTGACTGAATGACATTCTCTCCCCTCTGTCTCCCAGTGATCCCCTACCATGTGGTAGTTGCTCCCAGCAAGACGCTGGGAGGCTCCATGTTTACAGCCAACCCTTGGGTTTGTGTGTCTGGTGAGCTGGCTGAAACTGGAGTTCTGCAGGTCCCAAGGAATACTCTGGAGATCACCTTTGAGGTTTGTGTCCCGAATAGGGGGGAAAAAAAGTAGAACTTGGAATGTTGCTGCGATGAACAGGCCAACAATTTAGGGATATTACTTTAACCAGTTTATTTCAAAGTATAATGATGTTTATCCTGCAAGTTTGTCAGCTGTGATGGATGTTTATTAGTTGATAGTTTTGTGAAGGGTAGGTTCACAATTTCCTAAGTCGGCTTTCAAAAAAGGGCCAATTGAATATTGGAGCAGGTTTTGTTCACTGTAGTCATACCTCTTGTACATACTGAATTAGACGCTCATCATAAAATGTGCTTTCAAGTGATAAGGGACAAAATTGAAAAGCCTTGTTTTTAACAAATGTGCTTTTACAGTTTATCTGAAGATAATAGCTTAAAATTCCTCTCTTTGTGCATCGATGGCCAGTGATTTCCTGTTCAGCTGCAGTGGAAAGGTTGTATTGAAAGGACTAATTGGGAAGCAAAAAAAAACTAACTTTGAATGATAGGGATTTTATTTGACTAGTTTCGATGAATGTAAGTTGTAAATACATTTCTGCAGTAAAAGAGCATATTGGATGTTGTCCCCCATCACTTACATTAAAAGTGCAGTTGACTAATTTTTTTAACTTAATGGTTACCTTCAGTATGATGAAATGCTTTCCTCTCTTTCAGTGCCAGAACCTGGGCAAGCTGACCACCGTGCAGATGGGTCACGATAACACAGGGCTTTACGCAAAGTGGCTTGTGGAGTGTGTGATGGTCCGCAACGAGATCACAGGGCACACATACAAGTAAGAATACCTTCTGAGCAAAATGAGCCTAATATGACTTTAACTTGACGCTTCTTCTTCAAAAAAAGGACATAATGTGATTGTACTGTTAGGTTTCCATGTGGCCGGTGGCTGGGGAAAGGTGTGGATGATGGCAGCCTGGAGCGGATCCTGGTAGGAGAGCTGATGACGCCAAGCACAGAAAATGAAGAACGGATGTGCCGCACACCCCCGATGCAGCAGTCCCCTGGGATGATGAGGAGGTTTGTTACCATCTCACCAAACAGCAAACCAAGTAAGTAACACAATGGTACAGTCCTTCAATAGCAGACAGGAAGCGTTTGTTTCACAGGGATTCTCTCTTTATACACTTCCGTTTGAGAGTGAACTGTATCTTAGAAGCAGGAGACGACACTGTCCACCTTTCTGTGCACTCACTGATGCCTCAAGTCTTGTTCCTAATACCTTCACTGGTTTAAAAAAATATGTGTACGCATGAGCAAGACGACACAATGACAAAAGATCAAATGCAGATGGGGGATTTTCCCTCAGTGTACAGTCATATTGTCTTACAGCTTCTTTTTTTCTTTTTCTTTTCCTTCCCTCTCATCCAGAGTTAAACACAGGTCAGATTCAGGAGGGAGTGGGAGAGGCCATCAATGGGATTGTGAAGCACTTCCACAAACCGGAGAAGGAGGTGAGAAGAGTCGTCTAGACAGGCCCCAACATGTAGTTCTATTATTCATCACACATGAAGAGAAGCTGCTTTCTCCTCTGGTGGTCGCTGAGCCCCTCAGTAACTCAATAACAGGCTCTGTGGTATGATTTAGATTATTAAATGTATCCAAGCAGAATTCTTGCTGGGTTTTTTTATAATGCACATAATTAAAAAAAATTTCCTGGCCTAAAATGATGCATGTATTTTTCTAAAGACTCTACTATAAAACTGAAATCAAATTTGCAATTCAAAGGATCTGCATATTGGAGATTTTTAAGCACATTACTATTAAACTGTTGATTGTAGGTTTTAAGAGTCATTCATTATGTAGTTCAGGGAAATCCCCTTCTCTGCTTCACCTGTTTATATGACCGACACAAGCATGTAAGGGCACTGCTAAGAACAAAAATGGTTTGAGAAAATTCAAATGCACTTCAGATTGTGCTGTTTGTGGTTGTCTGTGAAAACCTTTACACCTTTGTAGTTTTCTACATTAATATTCAACACACAAAATTGTTCCATTGAAGTCAAGGTTGGGATAAAATGACAACATTATGTGTGTTCCATCAGAGGAATGAGTTCCTGCATTTTCCTGTTTCTACTCTTTACAGAGAGGCAGTTTGACTCTTCTCCTCTGTGGGGAGTACGGCCTAGTCTGGGCTTTGGAGCAGGTTTTCCAGCATGGTTTCAAATCACCCCGACTCTTTAAGAATGTCTTCATCTGGGACTTCTTAGGTAAAGACCATGAGCAATGAAAGTCATATTCAGATATACTACTAGGCACTGAGTTATAAAGTAAGCCATTTGTCTGTAATTTGTCTTTTCATACCCTGTTACTTTTGTGTTGTCTTGGGGTACTCATGTCTTGTCCTGTCATACCTCTTTTTTTGTTCTTAGTTCAGCAACACTAGGCAAAAGTAGCCTTAAGCTACTGCACTTTATTATTGTTAAGAATCTAGTCTTAGGATTGTCTCGTCTTGCGCACCCGCACTTTAATGTTGTTGTACACGTAGAACGCATAGGATAGTGAGAAACAAAATTTCGATTCCTTTGTATGTCAAGTACATGTAAAGAAATTGACAATGAATTTGACTTTGACTTGACTTTGACTCTTAATTAAATTATGCTTTTGCAGAAAAGGCACAAGTGTACTTTGAAAGTGCGGAGCAGCGGCAGGTAGCTCCAGATGAAAACTGGCAAAGCAGAGTGCGCCACTTCTGCCGCTTCATGCGCGCCATCAACAACACGTCCAGGAACATTGGCAAGGACGGCAAGTTCCAGATGCTCGTTTGTCTGGGTGCAAGGTAAGCAATAAGCACTAACCTGATGAAACACATTTACCTGCACTGAACAATGTAAACATTGTTGTGGATGACAAGGCTCTAAGGCTCTATGATAAAAAGCAATGCTCATCTTTCTGTATCTGATCCTGCATCATGTACCTACTAGTAGACAGGTGAACATGAGCTCTCAGGGTTTTTAACAGAATCCAATATGTTAACTGTTCCCTTGACCTATCCTTTCCTGTTGGAGAGTCTGTGCCTTTGCATTTCTCACATAGTAATCCATCACTTGTCTGTTACAGACTGTTATCATTCCATACACAACTCTGTACACAAAAAATTAGTCAATTTATAGATTTTGTAATCAAGAGAAAATTAACCCCGGCTTTGATTAATGAATACTTGTTTAAATAATTTATCCAGCAAAACATCAAACAACAGCCAAATATTTGGTCATTTGAGCTTCTTAATTATAATTATCTGCTGCTGTTGAGTGATTTATATCACTAAATTGAATGAGTTGTATTTTTTAATGTTTGCTCAACAAGAGAAGCTCTTTAAAGATGTAATCGTGGTCTCTGGGAAATTGCCATGTGCAGTATTTTCTGACATTTTATAGATAAAACAATTAATCAGTGGAATTAAAATTTTATTATGAGAGATGAATCTATTAAAAAAATGATCACCTTGCACCTTTACTTTATAATATTCCTTTTTATGAAGCCCTTTGAGACCAAGGGATTTTCCATTACATTATGATGTAGTTTGTCATAGGAGTAACTACTGAGTGTAGTGCTCTGTTCTTCAGTGTGACTGGTGTGTCTGTGCTTTTCTCAGGGACCATTTGCTGTATCACTGGATCGCTCTGCTCGCAGACTGTCCGATCACTGCTCAGATGTATGAGGATACTGCACTGATCAAAGACCGCTCATTGGTGAACTCACTGATCAGAGTATTACAGACTCTGCAGGAGTTCAACATCACCCTGGAGGCTTCGCTTGTCAAAGGTGTTGGTATCTAAACCAAAACCAAACCACCCTCCCACCGGTTATACCTGACCAGGAAGAGCACTGGGGACCATTTAAAAGATTAACTGAACCTTTTATATGCAGGAACAGACTTGAACAAAGGACATCTTCTGGCTTATATTAAAGCTACTGTTACATTTGCCATATATTAAGTGCAATGAGCCTTTCAAGACATGTTGTTATTTTTATCGTCAATGATGTTGCCATTAGATGTTTCAAATATGTTTTCTATTATAAACCATGATTTTCACATTATTGACGATGATCTACTTGTGCTATAATGTTTTATTGAAAGCTAAATATTTTCATTGTTACCGTGAACTGCTGACAATGGCTATATTTAAGGGAAAGCGGGATCAAAACTGTTAATATATTTTCAGAGAAAAACAGTATTATTTTGTTAAAGCAGTCAGATTGCTTGCTCTGTTGTCAACAAAGATTCCAATGTCATAATGCAGAGCTTAAAGCAAATGATGTAGAAGTATGCTTTATAAGTATGTGTATGATAGTAGGGGATGAAGTGTGGAAGTGATTCACCTACATAGGAATAATAAAGGCTGTCACACCAGAGCCTTTTCCTGGGAAATGTACTCGTATGCAAATCTTTTACATGGACTACCTTTAGCAGAGAAAGGGATCCTTCTTGCATGAAACTGAGACTGTGTGGCTTGAGTCTATATCCAGTGATTGACAATGCACTGTCCGATATAAGAAAATATCACAAGTTATTGGTTTGTGCTCCAGATACAAGTTCCCCAAGAGATGCTTGACCCAGCTGTCTGTGGTCAACAGCCTTCATGTAAATACCTCCAACCAGCCCTTTCCTCAACCACCATCAAAGCCCTTACACTAACTACATCTGCCCTTCTCTCTGAAGAAAAACAGTGTCTTTGTAGACTCCTCGTCATAAAGGATGATCTTCTGCGTGTCTGTTGCGGTCATGTAAAGAGCAAAAAGAACTATTCTTTATTTTTTTTCTTGCTATGCAATATCCTCGAGAGAAAATGTAACCCCTGCGAACTGTACATCGGGGTCTCTTGGGGTATTACTGGGCCCTCCTCTGTTACATTGAACTTTACTGTGCAGAACAAGAGATTTGATATTTGAAGGACTTATTTTCTGTGCCAACAACGTCTGGAACGACTGTGTTGTACCCGTCTGTGTACGACCCACACATGATCATCTTGGGAGATATATATTTTTGTTTTCCAATACTGTTGTACATTTATTGACATAGCTGTGTAATGTAGTGTTTACTAAGTGAGCAACAGTGTACAGTGTAAAAATATATTAAGAATAAAGCATCTGTAATGCATAAAAATGGATTTAAATGAATTAGCGTTCGATTGTCAATGATGGAACTACTCAGAAATACTATGAAGTTTTTGTACATTGCTTGAATACTTAAATGTTATGAAACTTTATGGTTCTATAGCAATACATTTAGATTTTATAAGTACTTACCTGGGCGACACGGTGGAGCAGTGGGTAGCACTGTTGCCTCACAGCAAGAAGGTCGCAGGTTCAAGACCGCCTTGGGGCCTGGGTCTGGGACCTTTCTGTGTGGAGTTTGCATGTTCTCCCCGTGTCTGCGTGGGTTTTCACCGGGTACTCCGGCTTCCTCCCACAATACAAAACATGCTCAGGTTAATTGGCAAATCTAAATTGCCCATAGGTGTGAGTGTGTGTGTGAATGGTGTGTGAATGGTGTGTGTGCCCCACGATTGGCTGGCGACCATCTGGGGTGTATCCCTGCCTCTCGCCATAAAATGCGCTGGGATAGGCTCCAGCAGACCCCTGCGACCCTGAAAAGGAATAAGCGGGATAGAAAATGGATGGATGGATGGAAGTACTTACCTTACATATTAAGATTTTTACAGATAGAACATAATGAGCTTCTAAAATACCTTGCATCAAGATATACTGTATTTAACCACCAATTGTATTGTAACTAAATATAATTGGAACTAATTTTTTAAATGAGTAAAATTGAACAATTAAGGATTGTTAAAAACAAAAATGATAAACAAAAAGGTTCCAGTTTATCAAATCTGATTTTGAGAAATCCTTGTCTTCTACAATACTCATCTGAATATATATATAGATTTGGCAGTGTTTTATTTTAAAACAATCTATGCAATGACTGGCAAATTAATTGAATATGAAAGAAATCGGAAGATGCTAATATACGTGAGTTCTAAAGCCATAAAATGTTATAAACACATTAATACGGGTATAAACCTCCAATATTATATTATACATGCACAAAATGTTTGCATTTTGAAACATATGCAAATGCATTTTGACGATAACCTGTTTTGTAAAGTGTAATTTCTTATTTTACGTTCTGCACTACTGTCCGTAAAGACGTATATTCGCTGCTTTCTCAGCTGAGAAAAGGTAAACAAACTCTTCGCGCCATCTCGCCTAGCTGTTTTTCTTTGAAGCCTCGGCCCCGATGGTTTATGGGAGTTTGTGTTCAAAAGGAGACCGTTAACGACTGTGACGCCGAAAATTTCTCCCACTCATTCACTACGCCTCCCATGATGCAAGGTGTCTGAGGCGTACGCGAGGCGGACAGCGATTGGCTGAACCCAGGTTCAAACCCAACGGCTGCACTCCTTATATGGTCACGGTACGTTCAGCCGTTTCATTACAGCTTTTTATGCTAATGATATTCTAATGAGCAGCTGTATGCAGTCGTAGTAAGAGCATGCGCAGTGCGCGAAAAGAATAGGCGAAGATTCAAAGTTTTTGTCCGGTAAGTGTGCTGTTTTGTTTTTTCTCCCGTTTTACAACTTTCATGTGTTAAATGTCGCTTGCTTATTTTGTGTGATGGGACCGCTCGTGATGCGGTTGTAATCGTAACCGGACGTTTCCAGTCGTTGCGAGCTGCGCGTACAAAGACTCGACAACCGGATAACGTGGAAGTGAACGAGAGCGTGGCGTGGTGGTGGTAGCCAGCATGCTAACAGCTAACAACAATGAGCCGTATTTGGCGCTCTAGCGGGCAAAAGTTTAAATTTAAAGGGAAGGCTGCGTCCATCGCAACTTTTCACATTGTGTTAAAAAACACCAACTCCGTAAATAAATAGTGCGGACTTGATAATCTCGTGTTTTTTTGTATCCACGCGTGTTGCTCCTAATTTCAGCGAATAGCCCGGTAGCTTTTTGTTTGTCCACTCCAGAAAGCGGCTGCTGTCGCCCGCTTTCTGTTTCGAGCTTTCCGCTTAAACACAGCGGAGCAGCGACTAACATCCACTCATTAATTAATTTATTTTTATTTTATTGCTATTGTGGTAACAAAAGCGGCGCAGTTTGCGATGTATTGACCTCCGCCCGGGAAGGAAAGTGAACTTAAAGACTAGAACGCGCCTTGTGTCATCCCAACGAAACCGGCGGCGTGTTTGACAGTTTCTCTTTTCAGCGTTTCTATCGCATCGCAATGTTCCTTTACTGCTGTTTCGTGTTTACCTCACAATAAAACAAAGAACAACAGATTAAAGTGATATATTAAAGTATTGTGTGTTTTAAGCGTGTTTTTTTTAAATGTTTAATGTTGGGCATCGCGTGGTTATAATTAAAATTAAGACTTTTTTCTGTTGTGTGTATGCTGAGTACATAGGTTTCTTTTGTTTAAACCATGAGTTAACGCTGGTTTCTTGCGTGTGTTGCGTGTGGGGACCGCCCCCTTCTCTGGAGCAGAAAGCACGGCTGTCTGCAGACCTGCACGGTGCCGCTCAGGGGGACCGGGCTGCTGTGGCACTTTGCTCATTTCTTTCTTTCTTGTTGTTTCACTGTTGCAGGTTGGCTTTGCTTTAAAACACACCGACTATGTTTGGCTTTCACAAGTCAAAGATCTACCGGAGTAACGACGGCTGCTGCATCTGCAAGACAAAGTCCTCCAGTTCACGCTTCACAGACAGCAGTCGATATGAAGAAACATTCAGGCTCTGTTTCGGGTAAATCATATTCATTCTTTCTGTCGGAGAAGAAGAAAAGGACAGGATTTCTTAGGACTAGCACTAAAACTTAACACGTAGCAAATACGGTCAAACTTGTAGATAAAAAAAAAAACTTTGACTTACGTCTGTTTTGCATTTGAACATGCAAACTAACATTATTCTAAAATATTATTAGCAAATAGAACTTTCTAAAGAAATTGCATAGTTACTGTAGATATTGTGTGCACAATAACAAGATGTGTTTGTAGTACATGGCACTATTATAATTTCACACTAAATCTGTAGGAGTCTCTGTAAAGGAATCCTTGACCTGAAAAATGAAGACCTCTGATAGAAGAATGAACTGACAGACATTTAGGCTAATGATGCTTGAAACTGTATTATTTTTATTTATTGTTTAATCTGTCTCAGTTTGGTAATCTTTAAAGATATGGGAGATAGTACTGTAAGTGTAATACACTTTAGACTTGTTTCTTAATGGCGTGATCAGAAAAATAAATTGAAATACCTTAGTAAGGCAATTTAACACCAGTTCCTTTTAATTTAATAACCTGCAGTGCATGTGTTGGTTGACGGGACCATTTGTCTGGATAAAAAGTAGTTTAATCTTCCTAAAATATATATATATATATATATATATATATATATATATATATATATATATATATATATATATGTGTGTGTGTGTGTGTGTGTGTTTAGTGTTAAAATTTAGCTATGTTGTTTGATTTGTGTGTTTCATTTAAGCTTGTCTGAGGATCGTGTTGGAGACATTTGCAATGCCTGTGTGTTACTGGTGAAGAGGTGGAAGAAGCTGCCTCATGGCTCCAAGAAGAACTGGAATCATGTAAGTCATGTTTGCTGTCTGCATCATTATTGGAACCCTTTAGCTATTTTCTCTTGTTAAAGCCTTAAATTAACTTGACCTGACACAGGTGGTGGATGCCAGAGCTGGACCCGGCTTCAAGATGACAAAACCCAAGAAGATCAAGAACAGTGACGGGAAGAAGAAAAGCAAACTAAAGAAGCTTCACAAGCTAAAGAGACAAAGTAGGTTTTACAAATATCATTTCCCATAAGCAAAAGACAATTAGCATTTTTTCTATAAACAAGTTTTACACTGATGAGACAAGGCTTTATTTGTTAGTTTTTTTCTGATTTGTTGCCAAAAGAACAATGTCTGGAATGTTTAGGAAAATGTTCATATTATTGACTAATAGCCACAATTTCTCTATAAACTTTGGTGTGTTTTTCTTGTTAGCCTGATGACTGCTAACTTATGTCTAAACCTAATATATGGCTGGACTGAAATTTATAATTTTTTAAGTTGTTTATATAGCACCTTTCATACAGTATCTGTGTTACATTTAAAAAATCTATATTGCAGAGTGTAGGCTGTATGGTGCTGTTTGGATTTAGGCTATTTATTTTTAATAACTTTATACATAGCTAAACTCTGAGTGAAGTGCAAGCACCCAGACAGAATGCAGCTTGCAGGTGCATGGGGGTGGAGGACCCTATGCCTGCTCAGCATCTTGGGCAGTGGTCCATTCCGTAATACCCGGGTTTGACCTAGTCTTAAAACCTATTTCAGGGATGCACTCACATAGTGGTGGATGGTGAACTGTGCTTGGGGCTCGCTCAGCCCTGCTGATTGTCTGCAGACATGATGTAATAGAGTTGTTCACTGTGAATGGTCTATTTTCATCACTCGGTGTAGAACATTTGCTTTTATAGGGTTGGCTGTGTTGCAGTCCAGCCAAAAATGACTGATCAGCATCTTGTGGCTGGATGTGTGACTACACTGTTTGGGGGTTCATGTTAAAGCTGGTATTCAATAGTAAAAAAGTAACTGAACTTCAATAAAGTATGTTTTTTTTGGGGGGGGTTGAGCAATTTATAAGGGAAACGAGCAACTTGAATGTGGTCTTTTTTTCTTTCAAATTTCAGACATTTCAACCAATTTTTTTATCAAGTGGCAGATTGAATAATTCAATAAAATAATGGCAAATCTCTTATTATAGACCTCAATTTGCTGAATGTGTCTGAGTGTTAAGTGTTTGGTTTGTTTTTGTAAGCAGACTCAGATGCCCACAGTACAACCTCCAGTATGTCTCCTGCCCAGTCGCCCAGCTACAGTAACCAGTCAGACGACGGCTCTGACATTGAATCCAAACAAAGACGCCCAACTCCGTCTATCTTCTCATTCTTGGACCGTTCCTACTGGAAAAGGCAAGCTATCTGAATAGATTTTTATTTGATCACATGGCAGGACAAATGTAAATGACTCACTCACTTTAAGATGATGTATTCAATAACTCCAACTTTTGTTGTCTTCTTTAGGCAAAAGGTGTGCTGTGGGATTGTCTACAAGGGACGATTTGGAGAGGTGATCATTGACCCTCGACTCTTCAAGCCCTGCTGCAGTTCCAGAAAACAGAAGACACTAGTGTCAACGCAAGTGGCCACACACCTTCCAGACACACTTCCTCCACAACTCCCTGAAGAGATAAAAGAAACCTGGTGATTACTTTTGTTGAATCCCCCTGTAGGGTTATCCATGGCATCCACCTGGATTTGTCTCCAGTGGCAGACTCCCTCTTTCCGCTCCCCCCTATTAGAACAGATGGTTCTTTTCTATGTAATCCTTTTTGTATATGGGTATTTTTTTTTAAAAAACTTTTGTAGAGTTGATTTTTTGTTTTTTTTCTTTTTTACAGAAATCAAAAAGCAAAAAAAAACATTGTATGGGCATTAGTGTTATTTATAGGATGAGGAGACAGCCTCTATTGAGACTCACTTTGTGTTTTTGTATTAAGTGATCATTATGTAAATAATTTGTCACATCCATACATATCAAGACTTCTATTTTTTCATATCTTGTTAAATTGTAAGTATGCATATGAAAAACACAAGCTATTTCTAATACCAGCTTTTTGTGTGTTGGAGTGGCTCTTTAACATGTTGCTGCAATGTTTTGCCCTTTTAAAAAAAAAAAAAAAAAAAAATTGTTTGCTCCATATGTGCAAATCTGTAGGATTTTTAGTATACAAAAGGCTGTTGGTGACACCAGGGATCATTAGTCCAACTGTCCTATGAATTATAATTAGCTTTTAAAGTGTACATTAGATGATGCATAATCCTTTTCACACATTATGCATGTCGCATGTTTGAAACACTCCATTTTAATTTCAGCGGTTTGAGCACATTGACTCGAGTATATGTGGTTAGACCATGCATGCAGTACAT
Source organism: Eupleurogrammus muticus (assembly GCA_036785175.1). Lineage (NCBI taxonomy): Eukaryota > Metazoa > Chordata > Actinopteri > Scombriformes > Trichiuridae > Eupleurogrammus > Eupleurogrammus muticus. The sequence goes on along the minus strand of JAYKQN010000002.1, from coordinate 14,194,442 downwards.
TCCTCTGCCTTTTGAAACAAATGACGTATTTATTTCTTTTGTACAGCCGCCCATGAAATGACAATGCGTGGTGAAAAGAAAGTTCTTTTAAAATAGATTTTGTAAATACAGGGTTTGGCTCTTGGTCCATCCAAAACTTAAATTACAGGAATGGCAAACCACTACTAACACAATGATTCTGAAAGGTGCTGAAAATGTACTTTTTAAATACCCTAAACCAGTTTATATCTGTATTCACCAAGTTTTGTATAAAAAATGTAGATCTAATTTTCTCTAAATGCATGAAGCAGTAGCCTGTGCTTTAAAGTTTGCACAGGAATGTGTGCAAACTGCAGGGAAAGGTAGATGCTTTATTGCAGCATGAGTGTCTGAGCTGTTCTATTTTTTTGTTATTTGATTGCTAATGGCATGCATAGGTGAGGACATATTTGTGGTCAGAAACGGCATACAGGAAACACATGAACTCCGTTCTTTGATCTAGAATGTGTTTGTTATTGCTGTGATTTATGTTCAGAATTCATTGTCAAAGTTCAAACTATGCAGACATTTTGAATGTGAGAAGTGCTCTGGGGCTGTCTATCACTTAATGCTGTTACAGCGTCGAGTGACGGATCCTGATTCAACCAAATTGGCTTGTAGAAAGCATCCATTATTTCAGCAATAATTTAACATCTTCTTAATCGTAATTCATAGCTGTCTGAAGATATTTCTAATATATTTTGTGTTACAATATTTTCCAGGTTGCGGTTTCAGTCATCGTTCTACTGTTTCAAATTAATACTGCAATGACAACGGTTGATTTATTAAAATATATTGTTAAACCATCTCAAACTTCATGAACTGACAGGTAATGCTCTACTAAGTTGTTTAATATATAAACTTTATGCGGCAGGGTAGTTAAAAAAGCTGAACATGTTTTATGATTCTTATTAAAAGGAGAATTGCTGCTCCTTTTTTGAACAGAAAATAAGCTTGTTTTTGTCCTTCGGGAGTTGCCATATTGATTTTGCGAGGTACATTTTGGGATGTGAAATGTGCCTTAGTGAATTACCTGACCTTTTCATTATGATGCTCATGTAATTTATATTTATTTATTACAAATCTTGTTCTTTTTTTTTCCACTGAAATTTTGAGATAACTGGTGTAGAGCCTTTCAGAAAGTCTGTTTTTGATTTTGTGCACTTCCTTTGAACATGCAATGTAGATTTTTTATGCTTCTTTTGTATACTGTACCACAGAATAGAACTGTACTGTAATTAAAGGAAAACAAATTGAGAAGTGTCCTGAAGTTTCTATTCACACCAGCAGATGGGGCACGAGAGCTTTGCGGCTCTAAGGCTTTGGGCGCGCGTGCTATGGCCAATGTTTAATTTCAGCTTTCTTCTTGTATTTCACTAATATTTCACAGCATGCACGTATTAGAGTAATCTACATAAATAGCACCAAATTACCGGATTACGGTCAGCTATATTGCTTCTGCAAACACTAATAAGCGTACGTTATTACATATTAACCCCAAATGGTCCTTAAATATTTAAATGCAGACTAAAGTGTGTTTCTCCCTTTATCTACAGACTCACTGTTTGTCCTATATCCATGGCGCTACCTGTTTGGGTAAAAAGCTATCTGAGTCCAATAAATGATCAAGTTTAACGCTGTTTCCATGTGTAACGCCGGGTCACAGAATGCGACGGGTCACAGAGTTTAGTGTAACACCTGATGACTGACAGAAGTAAGCGGTTCTATGGTGCCACGTTATGGACCCAAACCAGACCCTTTGAAGAAAGAAGACTGTCTGGAACTATTTATTCATGGCGTTATAGTTTATGTCCTATGTAATATCCTATTAATATAATTTTTAAATTGAGTTCTGTGTGTATTTCTGTCTTACTTTCCCCTTTTTTATTTTGCCAGTTTATTTCCCCGAACGTATTTAAGTATTTTCTTTTGCTATCAAATACAATACAAAATAAAATAGGGGAATTTTGGGTTTATTATAATGTATTTGTATTACGAATAAAATTAATAAATAATTAGTTTGAAACTGAAAGAGTTTAAGAGCGTTAACTATAAGTTATGTATCGTTAGACCATTAAAGCCGACGTGTGTTGCCTAGCAACCACGTTGTTTGACTACGTTTTTCTTTCAGGACTAAGGTTAGCTTTCGGGAGGCAGCTAAGTGAGCTAACTGACTGATTATATCTGAGTATTATTGCTAAGTGTTCTCTTTTGTATTACATTCGTTCGGTATGTTTGATACTTAAAACAGACCAAATGCGGTGTTTACAGACATTAAAAGGAACGAATCCAGGTCAAGTTTGCCAACAAGAAAAAGGGACGCGTGGTCAAAACTTTCAGAATAAAAGCCTCCGAAGCGCGCAGGCGTTGAAACGTTTTACGTCCGTCTTTGCACTTCCGGTGCGTCACTGGCTACCCGAACGACTTGACGCAGGTCTGCTTCAAAAAGCGGGTTTTTCACTTTCACATGTACGCGCTCTCCCCAACACACACACACACACACACACACACACACACACACACACACACACACACACTCACTCGCTCACTATTACTCACTCCTTTCTCTTTTCAAAAGCCCCTTGTGAAGCAGATTGACAGGCTAGAATGAAAATGAGGCGGACGCTCGGTCACAACTTCAGTGCGTACGCGTCCTTTTGAGGAGACCTCTAAACTTGGATCATATCACCATGGGAGCTATTTGGTCTGCAAGGGACTTTTGTTTGTTTTTGCTCTTGTTAAATAGTCGCCAAAGCGCAGCGCTTCCAGAGATTCGAGGTGGGACTATAATGTGTGTGTGAGTGAGTGTGTGTGCATGTGTGTGTGTGTGTGTGTGTGTGTGGTGTTTTCCAGCTTTGGAGACGCTACTTTACGCACGCTTTCAGCGGTGCGCTCTTGTTGTTTCCACTGTGGTGACTTAAGCAGTTTTCTTTTAGCTTCTGAATGTGCGTCTTAAAGTCCAGTTGTGGCTGTAGAAATTAATCATGTGCCCCCTATACGCATATGTTTAAACGTACACATGTTTTTGTATGTATCAATTTATTATTCAATGTTTTTTTTACCGCTATTATTATTATTTGGATTATTTATATTTTAGTGTTTGCACAAATATGAATATGAAATCCAAGTTTTTATGCCTTTTTGCTTCATCATGTGGTCATATTATATGATTAACCTAAAAATTACTTTAAATCATATTTGGTAGATGTCATACCCTATTGTTTTTAATGTTTAGGTAGTCATAACCTATAACGGCTTTCAGCAGATCCATGTGCAGAGGGAAGTGATGGCTGTCACATTGATGCTATTTGTCAGACAACCCAAGGCTCTTACAAGTGCACGTGTAAAGCAGGCTTTAAAGGAGATGGAAAACACTGTGAAGGTAAATGTGTCTCTTTACTGCTCAGTTGAATGTGTACTTACATAATTTAATGCTGAGTGGCAACTTTGGAACCTACTGCGTCTGTAAATGGAAGTGCATATTTGTAATTGCCATCTTGTCCTCTTTTTTTTAAAACAATCTGCTGCGACCCATCTATTCTTACATTCATGTACGTGGGGTTTACTTCTCAGATATTGATGAATGTGACATGGAATATAATGGTGGCTGTGTACACGAATGCAACAATATACCAGGCAATTATCGTTGCACTTGCTATGATGGATTTAATCTGGCACATGATGGACACAACTGTCTAGGTAAGATCCATTTTCACTACTAAGTAAAATGCTTTTGTGACAGAGAGCTTAAATGAACACAACTTGTTGGCAGACTTCACTTTTTGTATTGGCTGCATGTAAAGTTTCTCACACCAAATCAACTTGTTAAAAAAATAACTTTACATACACAGTTGGTTTTGTTCTAGCAATCTCTTAATAGATAAGATAAATATTTGTCCGACATTTGATTAGAAAAAGCTTTATTTATGCTTGCAATGTTTGTGAACACAGATAAAACAGCTTTTTTTTTTACTTACATAAGTGAATAGCTTAGTTGTGAACATTACAAATACTCCCCGTTATAGTGTAAACACTATTCATTAATAAAATCAATATCCTGTAGATGTGGATGAATGCAAGTTCAACAATGGCGGGTGCCAGCACACTTGTGTCAACACCATGGGCAGCTACGAGTGCCGCTGCAAAGAGGGCTTCTTCCTCAGTGACAACCAGCACACATGCATCCACCGCTCTGTGGGTGAGTGGATCACACGCACGCTTGTTCTGTAAACAGCAGCCATAGCTGCATCTCATAGTTTGACAGCACGGATGAACTGAACTGAAATTGAATGTAAACAGCAGTACGACGCACAGTTACAATAGAAATGTGTAGCTGTGCCATTTTGAGCAGATTATTTGCATAGTGCTTTCTTCATTGTGTGTTTGTGTATGTGCTTGTTCTGTCACGCTGCATGTAGCAAATTTGGCAACATTCTCATACAAAAATAAGATTGACAGCACAATGAGGGCTGACAACTCCAAGCTGGCTCTCGTCTCGGGGCTTTTATCTGCGGCAGTAACATGCTGTGGGAAAAGGATCTCTGGGTCCAAGAGAACAAAATAAGTTAATAACTGCAACACTTGGTTTATGTGGTTTGTGTCACAGATTAGACTAAAGTGCTTTTGCTTTGTCTTCTTGACTGAAGTGAACTAAAATGCTTTCCATGCCATCAGGTCTTGACAACCCTTTCAAATCCTGCGAGCTGATCCACTCAGCTGTGACCCATCTATATAAATGGGGCTACATGTCTCATTCTCCAGCACAAAGCATTATTGAGGATGTGACAGACACAAGGACCTGTTTGTGCCGTTTTTTAAGCGATGAACTTTCAGACAACTTCTGCTCTGCTTCCATTATTTCCTTTTATTTCTAGAGGTGCTACAAATAACACAGCGGTTGATGTTTCTGGATTATGTAAAGTGTGAGAACAATCAGTGTCTTTGAGGTTAGCCAGACTAATCTCTCAGTATGAGTGCCTTTTGTGTGTAGCCGGTCAGTCACTGTAGGAGAGCTTCATTGTGTACCTCTCTCTATCCCAGAGGGCCTCAACTGTATGAATAAGGAGCACGGCTGCGCCCACATCTGCAAAGAGACACCCAAGGGGGGCGTTGCCTGTGAGTGTCGTCCAGGGTTCGAGCTGGCCAGGAACCAGAGAGGCTGCATCTGTATGTGCTCAATCGCATGAAGCTTACTTAAAATCACACACCCCGGCCTACACACACACACATGAGCGCACGCACACACAGAGACAGACAGACAGACAGACATATGGCTTCAAATATTGCACTGACTGATTGGCTCATAGTTGCATGTTGTTGACCCGGCAGTAACGTGTATCCATGGCAACGGGGGCTGCCAGCACACCTGCGAGGACACAGAGAATGGTCCCATATGCAAGTGTCATGTCAGGTACACCCTGCAGCCTGACAGGAGGTCGTGTGTAGGTAAGGATACCTGAGATTGTTGCTCAAAACTGGGAATGTAAAAACATGTCAAACTTAATGCTGCTGCTGTCAAACTCCTGCAGTAAGTCCGTCAATTCTGCCTTATATAATTTCCTCACATCCATTTAAAAAACCTGTCTTTAAAGCCACATCTTAATCCCCGGGATGATGTGGCCAATCTTGCAATCTGACAGTGTTGGCTGGTTAGATTTATACACATATAAATGAAATTGGGTGACAAGAGGTGTGGTTCTGTTCATGTTTGGGGTTTTTGTTTCTCAGGATGAATTGTTCTTGCAATGAAAATACAACAACAACTAAAATTCACATTCCAGGGCTAGCTCATGTCAAACTTTGTTTCGTTAGTAAAACAGATGATATCTTGATAAATGAATAAAAACACAGTGACTGGAAACATCTCCCTATGTCAGTTCTTCTGTTATGTAGAGTACATTTTTCCTTACGATGATTATGAAAGATAAGGATCAGCTATCAGATATCGGGTAATATCTTTCTCTGCAGCGGCAGTGTGTGTGAGGTCCGGGCGTATCACTACACTGTTGTCTCCAGATTCACTCTCCTGATGTGGTACATTATCTGACAAACACCAAGCCGCTACAGGTTGAATATCTCAAGTATAAGCATGCATCTGGTTACTGAAAGGTGACCATCACAAACACCCAGAGGTGCTCACCTTAAGATGACTTCCTCAAAAGTGAATGGGGAAAGTCAGAGTGCTTTTTGCTATTTTGTAAATCTAGTGAAATTGTGTACTATTTTTCTTGTATTTTTTTTTTTTTTTGTGTGTGTCACAGAACGAGACGAAGCCACCACTGAGGCTTCAGACGACAACGCCACATCCTTTACGGAAGTGGACAAGCGGGTCAAACGAAGACTGTTGATGGGTAATGCCTTCATTCATTTTGTTTAATTGTGCCAAATAAACTGAAACCAAATGAGGCCAACAGCTCAATTTGTGCCGTTTGTGACGGCATGTTGAGCTGCCAGGAACCACTCAGGGGTGTTAAACAGGGGAGAGGAGTGATGTCTAGTAAACCAATGCATTCCTCAGTCTTTTGAGCAAACTGTGAAATGACTACGCTCTCACTTTCTCGCCCCCAGTTTCCCCCCGGAAAAATATGCATTTGTGACAGTGTGGTACATTTCACATTTTCCTTCCATGTGGGAAGGGCAGAGTGTGAATCTTTTCTTGTATAGTTAGTATTTATCAGTTGTGTGATTCTGGATCACTCTGTACATGTAAATCTTTGTATTTTTGGCACTTCACCAAGTACATGGCCTGCACATGAGCTCTGGGAGTCTGGTCCTGTGTTGTGAATAACACATGTTGCAAGACAAGTCATCCTTCCAAAGCCTGTGCCACTGCAACTGTGCACTAATGCCTTGTTTTTCTTTATCTATTAATAATCACAAATGCTTAAACATAATATATATATATATATATATGATTTCAAGTGTGGGGCGACACGGTGGTGCGGTGGGTAGCACTGTTGCCTCACAGCAAGAAGGTCGCAGGTTCAAGACCGCCTTGGGGCCTGGGTCTGGGGCCTTTCTGTGTGGAGTTTGCATGTTCTCCCCGTGTCTGCGTGGGTTTTCACCGGGTACTCCGGTTTCCTCCCACAATACAAAAAACATGCTCAGGTTAATTGGTAAACTCTAAATTGCCCATAGGTGTGAGTGTGAGTGTGAATGGTGTGTGAATGGTGTGTGTGCCCCACGATTGGCTGGCGACCATCTGGGGTGTATCCCTGCCTCTCGCCTTAACGCGCTGGGATAGGCTCCAGCAGACCCCTGCGACCCCGAAAGGGAATAAGCGGGATAGACAATGGATGGATGGATGGATTTCAAGTGTTGATTGGAAACTAATAATGCAGAATGCAGTACCTCATCTCTACAGTCCGGGTGAATGACGTAAGATTTCTCACATGGGGGGGACATCTTTCATATACATTCACCTTGTATGCTGTAATTTCAGAGACCTGTGCGGTGAACAATGGGGGGTGTGACTGCACTTGTAAAGACACATCCACGGGCGTGCGCTGCAGCTGCCCCATCGGCTTCACGCTGCAGCCGGATGGAAAAACATGCAAAGGTCAGACTGCCAAGTCCACTGAAAAGCCCCAGGAGAGGAGCACGGGTGTCACCGTGCTCCAACTGCTTTGTGCCTCCGTGTGGAAAGTCTTGTTAATATAATGTCAGACTGTCACCTGTTTCCCACAGATATCAATGAGTGCGAGCTTCACAACGGCGGTTGCGAACACTTCTGCAGAAACACCATTGGCAGCTTTGAGTGCAACTGCAGAAAAGGTTTCAAGCTGTTGACAGATGAACGTTCTTGTCAAGGTAGTTCTGTTTTCCGCAATCTATGGACAGTTGGTGTAGATTTGGACAAAGCTGTGCCGCATAAGACAATGTGGCATGACATTTGGAGACATTTGGGACATTCATAGCTGCGACACTGTCATTTTCTGTGACTGTTCAATTCATCATTTTTGATTATGTAAATTGAGTTATATTTAGATATATAGTTAAAGACTTACATAGATAAATAAGGATTTTGATTGGTTTTCAATTAATCAGATTATAAATTGGCTCTAATGCTATGTTAATATTTAATCAAACCTTTAAAACATCAGAAAAACGTAATTACATTAGTCACTTCTTTTTCATCTTCTTTATAATTACTATGATGGGGTAATGCTATCTTTCCTAATGTGGCACACGCATCGTTTTATTTTGTTTAGTGGGAGGATTCAGGATCAAATGTAAATGTGATTCTGTAGGTGGGAAATCCCTCCTGAATGAAGATTGCAACTGACTGCCCTGCTATTATGTCACCTGTGTGATTTTGATTACAGATATAGACGAGTGTTTTTTTGAGCGGACATGCGATCACACGTGTGTGAACTCCCCCGGTGGCTTTCAATGTCTGTGCAACAAAGGCTACACCATGTACGGACTGGCCCACTGTGGAGGTGAGAAAGTTAGGTGGAGGGAGGCTACACATACAGTAACAACCCAAGGGCATCACACAAGTGCTCGATTGAGAGACGCGTCACCAAAATGAGAACCCGTCCATCTATGTGTTGTAACAACCTGTAATTCTCATCATGATTTTGCTCTTTATTCCCAGATATAAATGAATGCAGTGTGAACAACGGTGGTTGTGAGCAGGGTTGTGAGAACACCATGGGTGGATTTGAATGCTTTTGCCATACTGGTTATAAGCTGCACTGGAACAAAAAGGACTGTATTGGTAAGCCAGTGCCTCCTCGTACCCTTGTACGAGAGGCGTTTCTTTGGAAATGATGAAAGACTCAATGATATCACACATTTTGGACTAAAACTTGGGGAACAAAAACAGGAGATACTTTGAATTCTGTTCTTTTTTCTCTTTAATACTCTGTCACTTGGTTTTCTTGTGCTTGAGAAAAATATTCAAAGTGTATATTCAATGTCATGAATTCAATTTGTTGCACTTGTGTTTTGTTCTTTCTGTGACACCTCTTCCTCCTTGTTGCAGTCAAAAGTGTTATTCTTTACCTTGGAGTTTTATTGTGGTTTCTATCTAGAGGCTGAGGGTTTACCACCTGCAAAACCCCCCTCTAAACCTACCTTGAACTGTAGTAAGCAGGAGGGAGGGGATCGCTGCTTCCTGACATGCCAGTCCCAAGTTCATATCAGTAGTGGTGAGTTGGTCCAGCCAGATCCACACATAGCGGGCTTTAGCTGTGTTGTCCCTGCTGTGATAAAAAAAACTCATTAATGAGCAAATTTCTAACTCAAACTAACAACTACTGACAACACAGTGACTCTTGCATAACACACGTCACTTTTGTTCAACTCCTGCTTATGTTGCTGCTTTTATCATTCATCAAACATACATCTGTGTTTTCTACGTTCTGCTTCCACATGTTGCACTTCATCAGGCGTGTAATGCTTTTTGCTTCATTCTCCTAATGTTTCAAACAGAAACATGCATTCTGCAGATTAACTTGCAGGAAAATGTATAAATCAGTGTAATTAAACAATTTAGTCTTTAATGGTTTGGTGCCCACTCAGCACTTTCTGCAGCTGTTTCTCATTGACAGCCTTCGTTATTACCTCCATTTACAGCACCTTTTATGTTGTGCCGGTTCTGAGGCAGCCTAAAAAGCAACGTAGATTACATACTGTACTAATGACTAGTATTCTCATTTAAATGAAAGTAAGTTTAAGAAATCAGTTCAGCAAAGTGTAACATGCAGGCATGAAATGAAGAGATGGAGCTGCTGGATGGTTTTAACTCTGCATTAATCACACGGTTTAACAACTAGTAAAGTTGGTCTGCATGTAAATTTGGATATTGTTTGGTGAATATTCACCAGCATAATTTTAAAACGCTGGGCAGGATGAATGATCTGCATTACAGTCTTTAAACCAGTTGAATAGTCAGAACACACCATTACATGATAGCAGGCAAGACCTAAATCTATGGGATTTGGCATACACAGCTGCAGCTGTGTTTAGGAAACACAGCTCACCACAGACTGACTGATGAGCAAAATTAAAACATGCTAATGAAACATAATTAGTTAATAAATCAACCTTCTTAAGGTCTAGTTGTGTGAGTGGTCGTCAACATCCTTCTACAGAGCAGCACTTCGTGTTCCTACATGCTGCCTATTTGCTCTCACCAACTTGGCATCTGTGGCCCAAACTTTTGTCTGTGTTGGTCTGTGTGTCACGGCCTCTTGTGTGTTTTCAGGGACGGAGGATTCCTACACTGTGACCTGTGGAATGCCTTTGCCCTGCATGGCTGACGCACAAAAGAACAACAGTAGCTTGCATTGCTTAGGCAAGTACAAAACATCAGATTTACATCAACATTGTATCTTTCCGCTCTCCCACACAAAACAGCTCCTCAAGAGAAACCCCAGCCTCTGATTGTTTTCAATTGGTGCTTAAGTTGATCAAAATGACAAGATTTTTTTTGTTTCTCTGTTCTGCAGGTCCAGAAATGTCCAGTGTCCCACGCATTAAGACCACAGCCACATTCAGGTCTGGCACCACAAAGTGCAACTTGAAAAGGAGTCAAGAGAGACTCAAGGAGAGCTTGAACTCAGCACATTCAGGTACAGAGGTTGCCGCACAATATCCCCAGCAACTCGTCGAAATACAAGACATATTAGATTTTAGGCAGGCTAGAATTAAAGCTTCTTTATGACACTGATTAAAAAACATTTTGGGTTTACCAAAAACTGCCAGCATCTAAAGCCACAATCTTTAATAGATAATCCAGACCTGTAGGCTGCTTCAAAGTAAGCCAAAAACCAAAGGCAAATGTGAAAGAAGTTTGTGGGGAATGTGATGTGGTTTTGGGTGTCTTGAATGTCTCAGTGCAGCACTTTGTCTGGCAGTGACAGAGGAGGATGTAATTAGCCATAGCATGCTTCTCAGTTGGGTCTGACCTAGCCATCAATCAAATAACTATTTAGCTTCTCCAGAGGGTTTCAGCATGCTCTTTTACATCCCTATCAGACAATGAAAGGCAAATAATTGTTTCAAATGAAGGAAATTGTCACACTGGCATCCCAGTCTTTTTGATTTTCCAGGCTACACGGACAAAGATGATCATTTTAACTGCATGCAAGAGCTGTTTCAAACAGTCGTAGAGTGGAATTGTCGTCAACCTTAAATTTGTTATTGTTGCTTTTCTTTTTAAGACAAGCTGTGATTTCCTTTAACAATTGTGCGATTGTTTGTGTTGTGTGTGTGTGTGTGTCTGCTGTGTGTGATGTGGTCATCGGGGGGTGGTTGGCGCCCATGTCCACAGATAGCAGGTTCCTCTTTACTGAAAATGTCCAATTCAGCTACGTGAGCCTCCGATGCACCTCCTCCGGACAGCGTCCACGCAGCCGCCACGGCAGGAAAGCAGGAGAGGAGGACGGCTCCTCCATCACAGCTGAGTTTGAGCTGGATGTGAACCTAGAGGAGGTAACAGGTTGGTCTCTCTGTGCTTCCTTCCTGCCTGTCTGCCTGCAACCTCTGCTTCTGGTTCTCCTATTTCTCTCACCGCTGTCTGTCACTTAACAAACCAGACTGTTAAAAGTATCTCCTGTTTTGACTCGGCTGTGGTGGTGGTGGGCTCAGTTTGGGACACAAGGCTATGGTTATATTTTGTTTTTTTTGTTGAATCCTCTATAAATGGTGGGGCCAAGATTCTTTTCCTGATGGTGCGTTTTTGTTTCAACATGCATGCCCAGGTCAGCATGTGAGCATCCAGACATGAACGCGCTACAAGCATATGGGCATACATTTCTCTCTGGAGACAGTTGTGGTATCTAGTGCTTCTCTCAGCAGAGAGCTGTGACCTGAACTGCGTGCGTCGGCGGTCAGAGAAGAGGCTCCGGAAGACCATCAGGACCCTGAGGAAGTCCATCAACCGGGAACAGTTCCACCTCCATTTCGCTGGCTCCGACTACGAGCTGGCTAAGAGCCTGGGTCAGCCGGCGGAGCAGCCAGGACACTGTGCGGCGGGTCAGATGCTGGTAGGCAGGAAGTGTGGTGAGTTTGGCTTTTGTCTTTATTGTTATTCAATGCAGGATCCGAGGTGAAAGTCAAGGCATGCACCTTTCAGCCAGACATCACCTCTTATCGGAAACATAGAGTTTCAAGGGCGCAGATCCGAAGACTTTTGCTACACATAACAACACGGCAGTGGCTCTGACTACGCCTATACACTCACAGGAGACCCCTGACTTTAAGTTATTGAAATACGCCATGCCAGCGAGATATATTTAGACAAGCTGGTTTAATGATTGGATTTGGAGCAGGTGTTGGCCAGATGAGTGCCATATTTGGTTTGCAGACATGCTGTAATGAGCAAGTTGGAAGGGAGAGTGAGCTCGCATGGAAGAACAGAGAGACTGTTGTTGGCCCTCTAAGCTGTGAGATCTTCCAGCATCTCTCTGGGATAAGAGCGTAACATGAGGGCTGATGTCAGGTCCTCTGATAGCTGTTACCACTCGCTTGGGTTTTATATACAACCAGCGATAGAACAAAAGTCCATTAAGTAAGACCGCACACTGTCAGTGTTACTGAGCTGGCATATGTTTTCTCTGGCTGTTGGAGCCGTGCTCCCCTAGTTTCGGGCCTCACAGTAAGTTTTGCTGACTCCTACGAGCCCTCTCAATCTCAGTGAGAGAAAACTGGTGCCTTTCCTCTGTTACTATGTCTAAATATTTGTTCAAATGGTATGCATTTTTGCTCAATATATATGCACACGTCTACCGCCAGTGTTGAAGATGTTGGAGTCTGATGTAGGCCTAATCGCCAGATCTTTAGTAAACCTCACACAACTGTTCAAGTGTTCGTTCTTTTGAACCCCCATCCTGCACTGACAGATGCGGCTGATGCTTGTGTTATGCTTCCTCTTTAAGTTTGTTCATTTTAATTGGATATCAAAACAACTCAACTCACACTGTGTGTTTTGAAGATGTCTGTTTAAAAATGTCACCGGAGCCATCTGCTTTTCATTGCACATATCTCCCTGTATCTCCATGTTCTTGGCCTCCACCTTAACATTTAGATTATTTCTGCTGTTAACCTGAGCTGACATAATAAATATTGTCTAAACAGTTACACAGTTTTATTTCACAATTGTTTTTTACCTCTTAGTGTTAATTGTCTTGATTCTTTAACTCCCCCGCTACTCTTTCAGGTCAACATTAAGCAGTCTATTGGCCATGGCAGGGGTGTAGACATGTAATTTGGGAGAGGAGGGGGGGCTGAAAGGCATTCTTAACCTCCAGCTCTTTAAAGGAGCTATATTTTCCCTCCTCCTCCCCCACCTTCCGCCCTGGCTTAGCTCTGAGTGCAGTTTAGTCCTTTTCAGTTTGCCCACTCCATTGAAAACCCCATTTGGGCCTTGTTCTCACTGCCTCAGAAGGAGCGTATCCCTCCAAGACAACACAGCCTCCTGTGCGTTTGCAGAAATGTGCCTCCACCTCTGTGCACTCTCGTTCTGTGAAGCGATTGCATTCCTGGTTGAATGTGTTCATATTCCAGGACTATTGCTTATGTTTAAGTACCTATTATGTGCTGTTTATTTTATTATTATTTATTAACTTTGTCATTCAGTTAACGTTATTAGTATATCACTGGAACATTTAAAACAGTTCCAGAGTTGTTGTAAATGCTGCGCACTCACTTCTATTTGACTGCTGTACTGAACGTGTTTGCGTGTTTGTTTTAACGTTGAAGATGCTTAGGAAGTGCTGTTGATTCAAGCTGGCAGTTTGAGTGCTGTGTCCCCCCTGCCCCCCAACTGGGGCCACTTTGCATGACCCCCAGCCACTAAACTGCTAAAGAGAATTGACTTCAGCCACACCATGGGAATCAATTAGCATCAGCTGTTTGGGCCTCTGCTTGATGGGCGCAAGCAGCGATTGGGCCGAGCAGAATGGGGGGATTCAGAAACCTGACCCCTTTTATTGGGTTCAGCTCCTTACTACTGTGATACCGTAGTGTTTTCCTATGTCATCAAGTAGGCAAAGACTGAGGATTTGAATAGAGGTGAAAGGTCTTTTAAACCTCTTTGGGGCCATCAATTCGAGGACTCTATAGAAGCGTTCTTTGCATTTGAAAGGCTTCAAGGATTTTTTTTCTTTCACTCTCACTCTCTCCCTTCTCTCCCTGCTTCCCTCTGTCAAATAAAAGCTGTTAGAGGACAATGCTATGATGGCTCCTCATGGTCTTTCAGAATAAACAATAGGCTTCAAAAAATGAACTGCTCTTCTTGAGAGAATTACATTTTCTTTCTTTAAAAGAAAATCGAACAATTTGCTGAGCAACGTATAATGGATCTATGTTAAAGCTTCTGTGTGTCAAGCTTTAAGAGATAGTGGTTTTCTACTTCCAGGTAGCTTAAAAGGCTACAACAAAGGCATATTTTTGCACTTTAGACCCTGGGATTTCATTGATTTATTTCTGTGTGAGTTCATCTTCAGATTTCTAGTCAAGTTCTTAAGACCAACAGACAGACGCAGTAATTCCCAAATTAATTACAGGCATCACTCTGAGTGGGAGGAACCAAAGCAAGACGCTGCTTTGGTCCCTTTAATCAAGCCTTCGCACTTTTGTGAGATAAGAGGGAAAATCTCTCTTTGATTAGCTTCAGTGTTTGCTTTTAAAAGAGGCAAGGGTGCTTGTGGTGGCATTAAAAGTAGTTTCCCGATGCACAGCCACGTTAAATGAAGTATTGGGTCGTGTCAGATGTAAGGCACAAAGGCATCTGTGGAGAGGGTTGGTCCTTTTTTGTCTCTTTTTTTCATGGAGCATTAGGTTCATTTACAATGGTATAATAAACAGCCAAGTACTGTGTTTTGGTACATTTTGACATTTTGAGTGTCTGTCAGTTGTTTACTGTATATGTGTGAGTTTATTGCATTGAATGAAATGTGAAACACAGCACGCAAACGTCCATGTTGCAGTTTTTGTTTGTGTGCAAAGGATTTTTGTAGGGTTGGATATTTGAGCTCATCCTAAATAAACTTTAGGGACAATGTTTATATTCTGTAGTTTTTACTTGTTGTAATGTAAAATGTTTTGTTTTAATTACAGAGGTAAGTTATATATTAGAAAATAAGGTTATATTTAAGTAATAACAGTATTCCAGTAATAACTTTGTAATAACATTGTGGATACAAATTAAAAGATATATATATATATATATATATATATATATATATATATATATATATATATATATATATATATATATATATATATATATATATATACTCTTTCTTCTCAATAATGATCATTATTTCTATATAATTTGTCAACTTGTTGCTATCCTAATCCATTGCTCTAGTTTTAAAAAAAAATTTTACGACAATTAATTCAAAGAGGAGTATAGAAGAAACCTATTTAATTGTAGTATATAGCACTATTTAAACTGTAAATACATCAGCAAAATGGCAAAAAAATCTAAGTATATAATCAAAAAGTGGCTCTTTAAACAATCATATTTCTTCAGGCTACTTGAACTGAAGTGGGCTGTTACAGTTTGCTGCACCACTGTATGCTGTGGTATTCTGCACCAAGGTCAAGTACATGTTTAAAGTTATTAATCATGAGCTGTGGTGCCCACTGTCTGCTCACTGACAAGTCTATTTTTCATATACTATTACACAGTTGAAAATCAAAAAAATGCTATTTTAAAACTGACCAGAATCAATTGATATATTAGATAATTATAAGATGCTGAGCAGTTTAATCACTACTCTTCACCATGTTTGTCTTTTCCAATTATCAACACAGTCCTGTATGATTACACTTGAGCAGCAACTAATGAAGTCTGGGCTACTTTGCTTTTATGTTCTTGTCATGGAGTTGAAGTGCTGTTTTCATAGTGTAAATCTACAGTGTGGTTAGGACAGTTTGATATGTGTAGCCACAGGGCATATACCACTATATATTTGTTGTTGTTTCATGTCTGCACTTTACATTGTCTGGAGTGCTGCCTGACAAACCAGACACTGAGCTATCTGCCAAAATAATGTACAGAATGTATGTAAAGTACAGACTCAACACTGTGTTCAATTTTTTTAAAACCTTTGTTTTTATTTTATAAGGAAAATGTAGTATTACACCAGCTTGAATAGTTAAACTTCTGTCATAGACTTCTCTTGCAATGAATAGTAGAGGCATTCAGTGAAAGCTCCACAGCACTAAGTCAAAACTACGCTTTCACACATATGACGAACAACCACAAGCTTGGCAGCTACATGTAGAGACATTTGTGAAGTTTGCTTTGTATGATTCCTACCCCAAGACTCCAAGAAAGACGTTGCAGAAACGAACCGTAAATCTATCCTGGTGTCTTTCCTCCCCCGTCTATTAGTGAGTTGCAGTGTTGGGACGCACTACGACAGGGATCAGGGGCGGTGTGTTCTGTGCCCGGCGGGAACATATCAGGATGAGGAGGGACACATGTCTTGTGAAGCCTGTCCTGGGCCTGAAGGAAGAGAAATCTCCAAGGTTGTCGGGGCTCGAAACATGTCCGAATGTGGAGGTAAAACACAGACACAAGAATCACCAATAATAATAATTGCCTTAAACTTTGTGACCATGGCTGACCTTTAACTACAACATCTATAAATTAGGACTTATGTTATCTTTTTTAAACTTATCAAAACATGTTTTCTCTATCCAAAGCCATATATAACTTACTAGTCTAAGAAATAGTTTTTATTGTTATTTAGCCATTTGTAAATCTACAACTTTTTATTTGAGATCCATTCTGAAAGACTAATATATCCGGTCGAAATGAATGATGCATGTTTGGTCATTTAGTATTTGTTTCAAAAACATTTGAAAGACTTAAACTTCTCAAGTATTCAGCAGCATGATATAAGAACAGAGCCCTTCTACAGTTTCCTATATTTACTGCCAGCCCAAATCATATAATGTATAAACAAATTCCCTTAAAGCTCTTAAAAAAAGGTTATCTTTCATTCTTTGATATTTTAAGAGCTTTACAATAAAGAAAACCCTTAAACCTCAAACCTTAAGAATGTCTAAACTAAAGGGAAATTAAATATACACTCTAGAACAAATAAACGCAGCAGAGGCACATCAGTAAAGGCACAGAAGGACACCAAATGTAGATAAATGTTTAGTGAATATGAACAACACAGGAAGCGATGGTGCCTCGATAAAGATCTCTCCCTGCCAGATGTTCTGCTTTGTGTAAAGCCAAAGAAGCTTGAGCTTAGATGTTAAAGATTTATTTGAATTCAAAAGGTGAACTCCAGTTCTGAATAAAAGCTGAAGGAGCCACCATGTTTTGGTCTCCTCCCCTGCTGTTATCACAGTCACTTTGTGGCTGAATCCCAGATCAAATCTCCCCTGACAGACTAAACAAGGAGAACTATCAGCAGACTCTCAGTGGCACCCAATTTGTATTAGTCACCCACGAGATACAGTGTGTGAGAGGTGGTGCACTTGTAGATAAAACATTGCATCATTTTCTTTCTAAAGGCTCCCGTCTTAATAGAAGGGAGTGTGTTTTTAGTTTCTGTTTTTGTGTGCAACATAGATAAAAACTAATCTTACTTATGCAACTTATTCCAAATGTATTGTAAAAGAGATCTTATTGGCTGCAAACCTTTTTTTCCCTATGGCAGGTTGTGTCTTATCAGTTTCCAGTCTGACTCAGCCAAATGTTTTGTGTGTTCAGGTCAGTGCTCCCCAGGTCAGTACTCTCATGACGGCTTCATCCCCTGCCTGCCGTGTCCACTTGGAACATACCAGCCAGAAGTGGGACGCACCTCCTGCTTCCCCTGCGGAGGAAACCTGGTCACCAAGTGCAGTGGCGCCACTACTTTTCAGGAGTGTGAGACCAAAGGTGTGGCAGTCATCCTTGTTATTGTTGTTACCGGGTAAAACCTTCAGAGCTCTCCTGATTCTCATGATCCACCAAAATGGACGATTACATTGTCCTTTTAGAGCTAAGGATATTTATGAAAACAGTAGTTATGAAATCAGATTCATTAGATAAGGAGACACTGTTCTAAAAACAGACTTTTTTTGTACTCTTTTATATTTCTTAGCTTTCTAAGGTTTTCCCCACAACAATAGAGTTGAAGTCTGCAGAAAATTGTTTTGCGTTGACAGGAACTCTGCTGCCATCTGCAGCTGCTTTGGTGTTTCTACATTTTGATGCTTGAGCCTGGTAAAACCAAGTGCAGGTTTCCAGTAGCTGCATCCACATTTCCATACATTCACATGCATCCTAACTAAAATTTGACCTCCGTGACAAATTTTAACCTTATAGATAGAATTTTGCAGTTATTATAGGGTAAAATGAACTGATTGAAAAGTGTCTACAACAACCAGTTGTTGATGTATGAAAGGGGACATGGAAAATGATATGTGTATATATGTGTATGTCAAGTGAAATCACTCAGTTTCATTTGTAAAGTCTGATATTACAAATCACAGATTTGCCTGAGGCTTTACATTCTGTACAGTCCTTAGACCTTCAAATCGAATAAGGAAAAATTTTAATGGGGAAATAAAGAAAAGAATGGAAGAACCTTTCAGGGTCAACAGACTTGCAATATGTGTGTGTACATAATGTAAGACTGCAGGCTCGATAGCGTGGAGACCTCTAATGGAGAAAGACCTTGGGCAGAACCGAGCTTCAGATAGGGTATGACTGTGTGTGTGTGGTTGTGCCTGTGTTTTAGGAAGATATGCCCCTTTTTGTTTTAGGCCACTCCTACATACACACACACCTACATACTCAAGCCCAAAACCAAATTTTAGCCTCTTGGAGTGAAAACTTTGGCCACCAAAAGGTCGGAAAATATTTGTCAGCCGACCGACCGTCAGCTTGCTGCTCACAGCTGAAAATAAATATCCTACATGTGAACCTGTTTTTGCTCGATGACAACAGATTTTTAACATTCTTTTTAGTCCAGCACAGTTCATATACAGATTATATGAGATAAATTGCAAATCCAGAATATCACCCTTTGTGTTCCCAAATATTCCAACACTTTGCCAAGCTTTTCTGTAAAAAGGTCATTTTGACCCTTAATACAAAATCTTAGTGATTGTAATGATTTAGGGACACAATCCTAGTAAATGTAGTATTAGATTAGGCTGTAATAGCTGCTTGATTATCATGCTAACCTCAGCACATACAGTTCACCAAAAGACATTTTGTAGTATATTACATTGCATTTCCCAGAGTCTGTTACATACTTGGAGTGACTGTGATTGTTGTCTGATTACATTGACCAACAGCCCTCTCCTCCTGTCTTTTAATCTCATAGTTCAGTGCTCTCCGGGACATTACTACAACACCAGTACTCACCGCTGCATCCGCTGTCCCATGGGCACATATCAAGTAGAGTTTGGTCAGAACTACTGTGTCTCCTGCCCAGGAAATACCACCACTGATTTTGATGGCTCAACTAACATCATGCAGTGCAAAAGTATGTATGTCTGTACACAGCAATGGATGTACATGGTTAATATTGCTTAACATAGATAATAAGGTGCAGCAGCACTGTGTGATTCAGTTCTGGATCATTTAAATTGCTTAAACAAGAACATAAAGTCTGGCTGACACAGCTGTGTCTTTTCACAGACCGGCAGTGTGGCGGAGAGTTGGGAGATTTTACGGGCTACATCGAGTCCCCCAACTACCCGGGGAATTACCCCGCTAACATCGAGTGCACCTGGACCATCAACCCTCCACCCAAACGCAGGATCCTCATTGTTGTCCCAGAAATCTTTCTGCCAATCGAAGACGAGTGTGGGGACTACTTAGTCATGAGGAAAAGCTGTAAGTCTGAGCTGTGTGTAATAATCATGTAATAGTATTTGTTTGGATTAAATCACATAAAATTCTACGATGACACCTTAGGGTTGTATCACAATACCAAGCAGTAAAAACACATGTTATAGAGGACATCTTTTGATTCATAGCTCTTTCCAACTCCGTGACAACCTACGAGACTTGTCAGACATACGAACGTCCCATCGCTTTCACCTCCCGCTCCAAGAGGCTTTGGATACAGTTCAGGTCTAATGAGGGCAACAGTGGGAAAGGCTTTCAGGTCCCGTATGTTACATATGACGGTAAGAGGAAATGTACCGCCTTGTCCTGAGGACACGCGATGCTTCGACTGCTGTATGGATGTCCGTTTGATTTGCTTTCACCCATTAATGAGCTGTTTATGGACTCTATTTGTTTCAGAGGACTACCAAGAGTTGATAGAAGATATAGTCAGAGATGGGCGATTATATGCATCAGAGAATCATCAGGAAATTCTGAAGGTATGCAATTTATACATTTGTTATTTTAACTTTTGACCAAAAATGTTGCAATTTTAACGACGCCAGCTGGTGGAATGTGTAGGGGTAAAAAATCTGGAAGAAATGAGGCAGAAATCAATATTAAGTTGATAAAACATTGATTATTCAGATAACTAATATTAACCCTGTTTTAAATATGGTCCAATCATATCCAATCTAGTGAGCATGTATTGCCCTCTTTTGGAGACTTGTGTAAATACAGTCTGCTGCTCAAGTTGGTTTTGTATGTGACATATTAGATAAATGTCTGTGCCTTGCATTAATTTAATACTTTTTCTTATTAGGACAAGAAGCTCATGAAGGCGTTGTTTGACGTGCTGGCTCACCCACAGAACTTCTTCAACTATACAGCACAGGAATCAAGAGAAATGTTCCCTAAATCCTTCATCCGTCTGCTCCGCTCCAAAGTTCTGAGATTTCTACGTCCTTAGGAACCGCCGGTTGCCACATAGCTTCTGGATATTTGATGCATAGCTTAGGTACTGGCCACAGATTGGTTTGTCCACTGTCCACTTCAAGAGTATTCTGTAATTGTAATCAAAAGAGCCAATATGAGAGTGGACGCACACACATCATAAAGTTGATCCTGAAGAGAAAGTAGTCAAGGAATGGACTTTAAACTGGAGCTTTTGAAGAGAGAAAAGTGGTGCAGAGCAGCCTCACATGGACATCAGTATCTCTACACTTGTTTAAAAAAGTGATTTAACTAGTAACAGAAGAGCTAAAATTACTTTTAGAACTCTCTTTGAATTTGAAAGTCACAATCTGCGGATTTAAATCCAAAGTATTGGTTTGCCTCATTATGATTTGGTTTGCAGAAGCATCTTCTGCATTTTCATCCAATTGTATTCCTGCATTTGAATATTGCTAAATATTGCAAATTTTAACATTATGAGATTATTGCTAATAGTGTGTTGATGAGAAGCAAATATGGTAGCTAATCAAATATATACTGAATCTCAGTGATACTGTATATAGAGTGTGTATCTAGTTTTAATATAGGCTACTTTCACAAGTAGAGTTGAACTGACGACTGAAATACTGCTTAATGAACGAAACAATTATAGCACAAATGTTTTCTTGGGAACATTAGCACTACTAAGAAAGTAGTGGGACCACAAAAGCAATTATTCTGATGAATGTTTTGTATATGATGTAAAAAGTTTTAGGTGAAACGCTATAACGTCTGGTAGCGACTACATGTTTGACAATATAGAATTACTTCAACTCCTATATCTGTGCTCGCCACTGTTCTGGAAAAAAGAAACATTTTCAGATTTAAAAAAAAAAAAAAGATTGTGGCTTTTGATGCATTCATGACATATCAACCTATACATCAAAATGATGCCAGTATGTTGTTTTTTTTAAATTTGTTTTAATTGTGAACCAACAACCAAAGACAATTGTTCAGTCTGCTGATAACTGAGGACAAAGGAAGGATGTGTTTTTGGGTGATTCAACAGTGATATGAGGTCAGAATTAATGAAATGAAAAGTCTTGTAAAATAGAACTGAGCTATTCACCTGTCTTAGATGATACATGTATGTATATTTTTATGGTTTTGTACATCTAATATCCTGTAAATAAAGATAGGAAACTTATTATTGATCATATTTCATTGACATTCCTGCATTGTGTAGCCAATAACAAACAGCTTGTGTTTAGCCAGGTTTCAACAACATTTAAAGGAGGTCAGACAGAATGCGTATCAAAAATTATGTTAGCAGGAACACCAGAGAATTAAAACACACACAAGCACCTGAAAAGTGTTTTTTTTATTTTATATTGGGGCCCTTTAACGCTTATAATGGCTGTTTTATGCTGCATTTCCTTATTTTACTTCAATGAAAATAATAAAAAATAAACAAAAATGAATGATAATTCCTTTTATAAGTGTGATAAGTGTAAGATTGAATCAGATTTTCGTTGATGTAAAAGGGAACCCAATACAACATCGACCGATTATTAGTTATTATTTTTGTACACGAGCACTATCAGTCCAGATATGACAGAACATTGGATTTGTGCTGGTACCACAGGGTAAGTTTGTTATATATCCTGAGGTGTACCGGTATTAAGGAAGGGTGGAGTCTAGCTAGGCGTGTATAGGTAAATCATTTACCGAAATCCCGTTAAACTAACTAATTAGATAATTGAACATGTTGTGTTTTGTTTCGATCTGAGGTTGACGCGAAACAAGAACCGGCCGACCCGTTGGTGGGAGTCCCATATTTCCCCGCCCTGCCGGGACATCACGGTATATTACTTGAGCGCACCCGGCGGCCCTGTATGCGGAAGCTGGCCCTCATCTCCGGAAACAACAAGTCAGCTGCTAGGAAGCTGGGGTGTTTACGTCCATCCCTGAACTAGCTTGATGGCTAACGTCGTCTGTCGTTAGTCTGGGTTTCACGCTGTTTGAGGAACGTGTTTTGCGGCTTGTTGTTTGGCGGCGGTGAAGATGAAGTGTCTGTTTCTCCTCCAGGCTTTTGTGCTGGCGTGTTTTGTGCTGTTAAGCCAAGTGACAGCGAAGGTGAGGCCAATGCTAATGCTAGCTTGAAATCTGTTGACACACAATCACACACTGAGCGTTAGCTACAGTTTTAAAACACCGTGAGATTTAGGGGCTTTAAAGGACTTATTGCACATTCAGCTGCTAGTAAACGTATAACCAATACGTTTCCATGTTTTCTGAAGTCTGATTTCCCTTTAAGGAAAGATCATAAGTATAGTTTTGCTAGACTGTCATAGCATTTAAATATTAGTTATGCTAATGCAGTATTATTGCAAGTATTATTACGTTTTAATGTGGGTGGAAAACTACCCGTTTTTATTGTTCCAAAGCTTTCGATTAAATTCAATGTATGTGTGTGTGTGTATATATATATATATATATATACACACACACACACACACACATCTGCAGTCCCTTGGTAGGTTGATGGTAGAGCAAACAGTTGAACACCAACTCAACAACACCACATAAGGAGAGACTGACTCTACTGATATCATCTGGACTTTTGATCATGAAGCTCATTCTATGTATCATTACAAATTCTGGAAATGTGACCCAACGCCACAAAGAATCACATAAAATGTGCAAACAAGAAACATTCACACTCAGAACAAGAAACAAGCTAAAGGGAAAACAGACTGTGGTATAATATGTCAGACACACCAAAACAGAGGTAAAAAGTTGGATTTGGGGCAGTTGAAGCAAGATGTGCAGTAATCCTATACGTTAGGGTGTGTTTCATAAGGGAGAAGAACAGTGATTGAAATGAAATAACATTTCTGATCTTTCTCTTGCAGAATTCTGAAGACATCCGCTGTAAATGCATCTGTCCACCATATAGAGACGTCAAGGGTCAGATATACAAAAAAAATGTCTCTCTCAAAGACTGGTATGTAAAGTGCTGCATCATAACGACTGCTGGCAGCACAGTGGTATTGGTTTCCTGCTCACTAATGGGTTGTCTTCTTTTTCCAGTAACTGTCTCCATGTTGTTGATCCCATGCCTGTTGATGGAAAAGATGTGGAGGCATATTGTTTACGTTGTGAGTGTAAATATGAGGAGAGGAGCTCAGGAACCATTAAGGTGAGTTGATGATGGATGTGCTTGTTGATTAATTTCCACATGAAGGAGGGCTGAAGTTGATCATTATATTTTGTCTAGTGGTGGTGACATAATTAGTCAACATTGAACAGCCTTTGATTATTAAGTCATTTATCATTAAAACTTCCTGACATTCCCTTGACATACCACATAACTGTGAGGTCTTGCTGCATTTTCATGTCATACCTGATGGTAAACTGAAAATCTTATGTAAGTTTTTGATTTTAATAATTTGTATAACAAATCATTCAATCTAAAATGCACCCTTACATTTGAGAAGGTAGAGTGAAATAGTAAATGCACTCATGTTTAATAAATTTAAAAAAATCAATTCTAAAATTATCAAATTTTCTTATTCATGTACTAACTTTTGCAGCACTAGTTTCCTACATTGGGTTGTGGTAGGTGTGACGAGGAAAAACAAGCTCATCATTAATCCTCCTGTATATTCAGGTCACCATCATCATGTACCTCTCTATTCTGGGCCTGCTGCTCCTCTACATGGTCTACCTGACACTCCTAGAGCCCATTCTGAAGAGGCGTCTGTTTGGACACTCGCAGCTTATCCAAAGTGATGATGATGTCGGGGTATGTGGGCTCTTTATATTATGCTATTTGAAGACAACAATGCTCAAAGTTAGGGTACCGTCTCTACTATTATACACAGAAAAAGACTGTCAGTAACTTCCCTTTGCACTGAATATCACATGCACTTTATGGGTCTCTGGGGTCATTTAAAAATTATTGCGGATGGAAAGTGTGTTGTATAAGTGGATTGTTTTATGATTTAAAGGCATACACATACACAAGTACATGTAAACTGAAAACGCAGATCAATCTTTGGTTAGTCAGCTATAATATAAATGGGGAACATTGTATTTTTTTGTTAGCTGGCAGCTCTTAGCATGTTGAATTGCTTACAACATTAACTGGTTTCTGAAACATTGTGAAAACAAGTTTCTTTCACAGGTTAAGAGGTTAAAAGGAACTTTTATGATGCAGCTATATTTCTGATTAATTTTTTATACGAACATGGACATGACGAAGACCAAAGTAAGGATTAAATCCTGCTGTTTCTAGACAGCAGGATTAAATCACTATTTATAGCTGTGTTCTGTTATAGCCAAAGTAAAAATCAATGCAAACAAAATAAAGTAAAGGTGGAATTGTAGTCTGTTTTGTAAAATATGTATCTGAACTTGCATTGTAGCGCCTGCATTGTAACTTGATCCACAAGAAATAAGATTATTGTTTTCAAAAAACACAAAATTAACTTGGTATTGGTTCAAAAATTTGGTACAGAGTAAGAAAGAAAGAAAGAAAACTATTTACAGACCAAGTCAAAGTGAAAATTTAGGATTACAGACTTCTTGTCTTAATCTAATCTCACTTTTTGCATTGTTGTAATTTTCAATTTCTGACAGTTTAAATAAAACCAATTGGCATTAAAATGGTCGAATGCATAAAAAGAGTATTTGTTCTCCTTCAGCATGACACAGCATTTTAGATATCGACTCCCCTATTGCTTTGCCCGAGGGGAGAAGGAAAATGCATCTGAGTGCTGTGTGTGTGTTTTTTGTATGTTTTCACTGGCAGAGTTCAGTTATGAGGAAGTTCTACATGGAGAGGTTTCTCTTTAAAAAAAAACAAGAAAACAAAAAAGGGAAATGTGTTGTACAAAATGTCTTACTTGGTTTCTGTGAATAATTTATTATTAAAAGATATCTAACTTTAAACAGTTAGGAAAGAAATTTGACAATTTTGTGCAACCATAATTAATGTTTATGCAAGAAATGGCTATGTTCTGGTAAATAACCTAATTTCATAGAGCTTATTCTAGAGGTTTTCTGTTTCTCTTACAACCAATGAAATAGCTTATGTGATAAACGTTAACTTCTGTCTTCTTATTTATGGAAAAGCTGCAGAATAGAACCTTTTTACTGCTTAGGAGAGATCTTGAAATAACAGTAATACTATGGTTATCTAACTGACCCAAAGTTCAGATTTGATATTTGCTTCTCGGTAGCTTCCTCATCGTCATGGACCACAGCAAAGGGAAAGAGATTTGTGTAGCTAATATAAGCGGAACGATGACTACTGCATCAATTATAGAGGAAAGGGTGGGCTCGTAATGTTTAGTCACTCTTTGATACAGAGAGGCTGTTCAGTAAAGATACTCTTCATGAAGCACAAACCACAAAGAGAAAATGTTGGTCTGCTTCACTCAACATGTTTGCCACAGCTATGGCTGCAAGCCTCACGATTCTTTATGGTTCTGAACTAAACAGAAAGAGGCAAAACCAAGGGAAGGCACACATCGGAGCAAATTAAATACAACTAAATAGATCTAAATTGAGAATGTTGCATTTAAACGTGAAAGTAAGAAAAGCACAAAAGGGTTCACAAGAAATAACTTGTAATAATCAGTCTACATTGTCATTGTATTTCACATCTTTTCAGATAATTTTTTGTATTTTCTTTCATATTCTGTATATTCAGGACCAGCAGCCTTTTGCCAACGCTCACAACGTCCTGTCCCGTTCACACTCTCGACCCAACATGTTGAACAAAGTGGAGCACGCCCAGCAGCGCTGGAGGAGGCAGGTGCAGGAACAGAGGAAGTCTGTGTTTGACCGCCATGTGGTTCTCAGTTAAACTGCCCTGTGGGAAAGTTACAGGTGCAGGAGCAAAAAAAAAATAAAATAAAACACACAAACAAACAAACAACAAAAACACTGTGACAGAGCCCTCAATTTATATCTCTTTTTTTTTCCTCCCATCTGTGGTTTGTATCTTATCAAATGTGACGGTAGAGCAGAAGTCCCTGGCAGGTGTCTAATTAACGCTAAGAGCTGTTGAGTAGTCTGCAAGTGGCACAAGAGGTTACGGAGTAAATTTTTGCACAATGTTGAATGAAAAGTCTTTAAAACCCATTCCCAGAAACGGAATTTAACCTGCCTGCTTTCCCACTTGCAGTAGTGCCAAGTCACCGGAGAACTTGTGATGGTGGAGACTATTAAATGTCAGTTTGAAAAACCTTCCAAGTTCATGTTTTACAGTAGTTAAACATGCAGACGTATGTTGGTGGTACTCGACATGTCTGGATAAATGGACCAATCCACTGAACTGCAGTAATAAACTGATAGCATGTCAGTGATGGATATTTTCCACTTAACCTAAAGTTACTGCTCTCAGCACTGGGTATAGGAGATTGTGTAAAAATAAAAAAAAAAATCTTTCAACATTCTTTGAACATGCATGTTTTATAATAAATCTTTTATAAACGTGTTTTCAATCATTCATCTTTTCCATAACATTTACGTTCTGATAACTGGTGTGGAATCCATCATTTAATGCATTCAATAAAAATTTGATATTTGAGCGTAGATTCACCTGAACCTCGTTGCAGGTGCTGATGCAATTTCTTGGTGATGTCATACAGTAGTTAAACGTAGCTGTGCTATTGATCATCAACTGATGAAGACATTTGAACACAGTGCCCACATCAACTTCCTAATCAAATGTAATGTGTATTTCCTTTATGTCTGTAGCACGTCTGTGTGCTTGGTCTAACATAAGTTCCATTACCAAGGTCCTGAAGAATTTTCTGTATAGTTGGGCTGGAGTGAAGAGTGAATCACAGCTGAGAGTCCTTTGAAAGTGTTCTTAACTATTGTATATGTGATACCTTTAACTTTTAAATAAATTTATGTAATATTTGGGATTCTTGCATTTGTTTTATATGGATATTTTTGTGCTTTTCTTTAGCAACAAAAGAAAGCAAAACGAAACAGCATCACATTAACTATACAAGTACTGTATGTTATTTTATACTGTAGGGAAACATAGGGTAGCAAAGTTTGCAAGCACTGAGAGCACTTCTTTACAAATATCAGGTTATATATTACTAATCAATCATCCGCCATTAGGTGCTGCAAGAACTAAATAATTAAGGATCTGAGCCTTTCATTTCTGCTATGGTCAGGAAGAAGGTTCAGACCACTAGGATTTTAATTATTAATAATTAATTTCACTCATTACTATATATTGTTGCACAATTAAAGTCACGGTCACATGAGCATGCTGATCATATGTGACTAATAGAGAGGATAATTGATTGAGAAACCATCTTTTCAAGGCCACACTGAATATATGCTCTGATGTGAAGAGCTTTAGACTTATAGGAAGGTTGTTTTTATAATACAGCTGCAAAAAAAATAATATATTTATATATTTCTCCCCATCTTTAACTTAGTGAAAGATAGGAGGCCAATCAGAGAGGGCACACTTTCACCAAGGTTGCTATGGATACAGACGAGAACTTAGACAATGTTAGCAGATGCAGAACAGATTTGACAGAAATGCACACAGGGCAGGATTAAACCGTGTTTATGAAGCTTTACATGTATGGTAACACTTATTGTAACTGGGCATCAACTCAAGGTATTCACCTTGATTTGGACACAGGACACGTGTAATTTATCATATCAGCATAAAGTAAAAAAAACACAACTGACCTGTGACCTGTGAAGTAAGGTCACTTTTGTAGCAGAAAATCTCACTAATCTAATCACTAACCTACCGACAGCAAAAACAAAAGAAGACTAAGAAAAGTATGGAGGCAAAAATGAAAAGGTAGCAGGTAACTTAACTATGGAATTCCTCAGGGCTCTACATTAGGTCCCATCCTTTTGTGTTATCTATCTATCTATCTATCTATCTATCTATCTATCTATCTATCTATCTATCTATCTATCTATCTATCTATCTATCTATCTATCTATCTATCTATCTAGTTCATACAGTAGTGTAATTTGAGTAGTAGAAAATAAAACAAAAAGGGCAAACTGCGATTAAGTCCACGTATTTCTTTCTAGCACATCAAAGACGTCACTTTTAGTCAAAAACATCTGATGCACATCTGTAGGATCTAACCTTGGCGGAATATTTGTCCCATCAAACAGCGACGTGGTTTACATAGCGCTGCGTCACCGTTTCCTGTGCTGCTTTCCCCCTCTCTCCTCATCGCATGCAGCAGTTACACCGAGGAGGCTATTTTTCCGCAGAAACAAAAAAAAAAAAAAAAAAAAAAGAGAGAATCACAGTTTTCAGGCTGCACACAGAGAGAAAAGCGACACAGCCCCTATTCAAGAATGGATCATTGACCAAAACACTTCTACAACACATGAAGGCAGGTCGGCTTTTGTTTCCTCTCATTGTATATGTTGTAAATGCAGAAATCTAACCAAATGTTAACTTTGTGAAGGACTTTTGCAGTATTTGCATGCATGTGTGACAGACAGATGTAAATAAGACTTTTTTTTTGCGACTCTGTCTTTCTGGTTTATGATGTGGTATGTTGCTGATGAACGTGGCAAATGTTCCAAGTTATGAATAGATCGATGGGTCTGATCGATGTTGGTAAACTGTCAAATCCGCTATTCTTTAGGGGAAAAAGTTGCCTTTCTAAGATTTGCTGCTGCATTCGCAGTGTTCATCCTACAGGAGGCGCCTCAGCCTTTGAATTTGCTCTGTCCAGATAAATCAATGTCTTTTATATTGCATTCTGGAGGGACTTTTCATATACTTTTGCCTGCTTTTTCCCCCTGCATATCCCAAAGTTTCTGATTTTTTTTCAACTCTTTCGGACATTTTACCAGCCTTCTTTTAGGCGCATGTTTATGAAACATTACACCACCTACTGCCTTCAAGGTTTCTGACTCCACACTGTTGTGGCTGCTCATGTGGTAACAAACAAAAAAAATGAAATGCCACGAGATAAAGAAAAGTCCTTGAGCAAATTTTTGCACAATGCGCCGCTCCTGTGCTTTTGAGGCAGCACAGTTTCACTTCTTTTACTTTTTTAGAACAAATGTTGGTTGTTCATTGGTTGGTGACAAATGAATTGATCAGCTGCAGATGATAAGTCTGTTTAAAGTGCTTTTATTTTCTGCCTGATTGATTTCCTGATCATGAAGGCCACGTCTCACCCCCTGACCCCCACCAACATATTAAGGGAGCCATGCTGTTGATAGCAGCTCTGGGTCACAGGGAGCGGAATGATGGGTGCATGAAAAAGCAAACAGTCAGTCAAAACAGGTCTGAAATGTGCTTCAGGCTGTGAATGCTTGCACACATGAATAATCAAACCGCTCTCATTCCTGAACAACGACAGAATAGATGGAGTAGCACAGTAAGCGTGTTGTGAAGTTGAATATATGAAAAAAAAATCAACTGATAGTCACACTATTTTAATTTTGTTTTTTCACTTGGAGCATATTTTTCTTTGCAGCTTTTATCTTTGCCAAAAAATTTGTGTCTTCTCAACCTGACTCCACTTAAACCTGAAGTTTAATAGTTGCCTCAGGTCGCTTTCTGAAAGCAGATACAGTGTTTATTTCATCAGTCTCTCTTTTTTTTTTTTTTTTTTAACAAAATGAAGCCCATAACTGAGCAGTGACTTTGGCCTGTTGCTGTTCTCTTCTCAAACGTGTTCAATATTTCCATACTTTCCGCCACTCCTCGTTCTTTGGAACATGCAGAGGCTGAAAAAAAAAAGAATTCGAGGTGAATTCTTGCAGAATAGGAGGCAAAAGCCTCGTAGCTCTGTGGCATGATCCCCCTCGAATGTCTGGGGATTTTGGATTTATGGTGGATCCTAAACAAACACACATAAGGTTCAGTGATTTTATTTCTGATAATAAACGTTCACTCCTTTGTGACTGTGGTTTCAGCTGATGTATAATCATGAGAAGCCGAGCGTAGCAGAGAGTCCCGTAACAGCTGTAAGGATCTCGAGTATTAACGTGAGTACATAGATGGAGCAGATGCATGTTGTGGCTCCACTCGTACGTGGTTTAATTCTCCTGCATCACGCAAGAAAAGGAAGTGGCTTCTCATGAGAAATCCAGATGGCTCTGGTGATCAGTGGAACAATGAATTCCATGAGTTTAGGCATAGTTTCTGGTGAGACATCCCACAAAAAGCAGTGGGTGTCTCTCCCTTTTGTGTTCGGACAGCGTGGATCTGCAGAAGGACAGTCTTTACGAGATCTTGAAAAGGTTTTGGTCAGGATCTGAGAAAGAGCTGCGTGGGGGCAGAGCTGTAGGCTTCCTGCTGACCTGATGCTACAAACCGTGATTACGGATGTCTGGGTTTTGTGACTTCCTCTGTTCCCAAGTCTGTGGAATGATAAGACGCCCCAAGAGATGGAACGGAGCAGGTTTTATGGATGGGTAGTGCTTCAGCGTTCTGTGTGAGGCGTGTAGCGGTACTCAGAGATAACCGTGAAGTGTAACATGATGTATGTTCTCTATTCTAAGGTTTTCCATTTATTGTGAATAGACTTGACAATTCATTCTTGACCTGGGAAACCAGCAGACGGAACACACTCCACTGCTTTTTCGGGAGTTTTTGAACGTATCGTTCAGTCGTCCTCAGCAGATAAAGTTTGTTGTCATGCAACTTAAGGCCTGTCAACTTCCAGTTGTTCAGCAAACAAAACAGCACTTGTTCAAATCGAGTGAAAATTGATAAATCAGATTAAAAAGGTACAGAAAATCCCTTTCATGTTTAAACGGTGACCCCTGTAACCAGAGTATGGTGCACGTAACACCAGAGTTTAAAAGTTTAGCTGAATACAAAAGTAGTTCTTTATATGGATATGTTTTGTTTATTTCCTATACTTAACAGATACTGAGGGCTGGACCTCTGACAAGCATGCAGTAGAAGTTTCAAATATTTCCTGTTGTCTGGTATAGTCTTTATGGGAATGCACAACATAAAATGTACTACATCAGCTGACATTACAAAGATGTCTTTTATTTTTCAGTCTCACAGTGAGAGGTAAGAGGTTTCACTTGGTTGGAGTTAAGTCAAACCGAGGAGGATATTACATTTTGGGTGAATATTGACATTTTTGTGGTCACCTTCACTTTGGGCCTTTGGTTGAGCCACAAAGCTGCAACAAAAAAGCCAGAATACATGCTGTAGAATTAGATTAGAGAGAGGTAGTTGTGAATACAACTGTACTGAAGTGTTGTACTGCAAGTATTTAAACTGTATAGCACTTTATACTTCATTTGATAGACAAATATAGCTCTTCTTTATCCTCTTGACAGCTGGGAATATTACTTTGCAGATGAAAAGCAGGTATATAAACCATCTTATCATCTATATTATATGTACTATATGGCAAAATCATAAAGATGAAACTACCCTCTTAATCAGCAGCAAATTTAAAATGTTTTCACTGCTAATAATAAAGAATAATATAGGTTCATTGCAGCAACCATTTTTTTTACTTTTATTTTTTAAATTACTTCTTGTTCAAAATATGAAATACTCCTACATAAAATGTTTAATGCAGAGACATTTTGGGGATGTACTTAAGTACATTTACTCATGTACTGTAAACTAAGTGTAGTTTAAAGGTGCTTTTCCTATGACATACTTACTAATATTCACAGTAAGGTGTTACTTACTCTATCACCTCTTAACTGCCAAACAGTATGAACTAGTTTGTTAATCACCTTCAACTACTTGATTAATAATATGATGTATTGTTTTATACAAGAACACTGATTGAGGCTATTATACTGCATGAAGACTACTTTTTGATACTTTTAGTACATTTTATTGATATTTTCCTTGGAAGTAATATTTTTTTAATTGTGAGATTTGCTTTCAGTGTATTTCAAAAATGATAAGTATATTATATAGTACTATTATTTGTATTATTATAGTAGTAGTAGTAATTCATAGTATAATAAGTAAGTAAATTTACTCATAGTGGACAATGTATATCACTGCTGTGATAAAGACCATGAACATGTTTACTTGTAACATAAAATCCATTCAGATGAATATGTAAGGACTATAATTTAAATTGTGGTATTGCTTAAGCTACTTAAATAAAGGATGAACATGCCTTTCTACATTTCTACGTTTTATTATTATTGACACATGTGGAGGGCACAGACGTAATACCAACTACTTCGTAGTTGAGTTTTTAACATTTAAAGACAGGCAAGGCAAGGCAGCTTTATTTAGGCAGCACGATGCAACACAGGGAAATTCAATATACTTCACTCATTAAATTTAGAATATAGGCCACCCTAACACAAATAGCAATTTAGAGACAAAAAAGCACAAGATCAGAATATATAAATTATTAAGCCTCAAAGTGCATTATGAATTGCAGTAGAGAATTAAAGCAAGCTAGTTTAAATCTGATAACATGATTGAATATGATATAAAATAGCCTAGTAGAGATATAATAATGTCGCCAGCATTGGATTCAAACTGAATTCCAGGCTCTGCTCTGCTTGGTTACAACAATCATTTTCTGACAAATGAAAGACATCTTTGTGTGTATGTGTGTGTGTGTGTGTGTGTGTGTGTGCGCGCGTGCCCGTGTGTGTGTGGGTGAAATGTATTCCTATTGAGCAGCATCCCCTTCAACTCGTGAATATTCATCCGCACTCCTCGGCCCACCCTGACAATACACAAGGGAGCGGGTCTGAATGCCTGTCTGAGGAGGGCATGGGGCCAGGACCGGGGAGGGGGGGGGGGGCGGTGGGGGGGCAAACAACCCGTTTCCATGGCAACAAGTCCTGCCTTCCCACTCCGCAGACGTGAGAGGGAGGCAGGAGGGCTTTTTCTTTTTTCTGTCTTTGTGTGTGTGTGTGTGTGTGTACGTGAGAGGGAGAGTGTGAACGTGTGTATGTGTGTGTGAGTGTATGTGTGAGTGTGTGTGTGTGTGTGTATCGGTTTTGGTTGGAAAGACATGAGTCGGAGTTTATTGAAAAGGGCAGGTATCCGGCAAAAGCAGCCAAAGTTTTTCACCGCATAGACGAAGCGAGGATTGGAGTCGCTGACGGATTACAATCTGAACAATGTCAGCAGCGATGGATGTGAGGAGGAACCTGGAGGTAAAAAATAAAAAAGTTAGTTTAGTTCAGTGTGACTTTCAGCAGGGAGGTTATAGGCTAAACGTTTTGCTAGCGGTGCAAACTACCGAGGGATGGGGGGGGGGGGTCTACAGAACCCGTGTAAAAAGGTGTTTGAAGTGTAGCCCAAATGTCCATGTGACCATATTTGGTCACAGACATGTTAAACATGAAGTGCAGCGACTGGCTGTTGTTTTGTCTCTGAGTTGACCCCGTGAAGCAGAAAAATGTCCCCTCGGACGGTGATTACAGCGGCTTGTCTGGACCGGGCTGGACAGCAGCAGGACTCGGAGCTGGACTCTGTCCTTTTCCTGTTGTAGGTTGGACTTTTGTTCTGGTTGGGAGATACAAACACAACATGGAAAGAGTGCTGTGTATCTAGTCTTATATGGTTATGGTCGTATTCGATACAGATTTCACGCTAAAGATTGGACGCGTGCATCTGTCTCATTGACGTTATGCAGCCAGTGGTTTATTAGTAGTTACTCGTGTATTTCTGGTGAGTCCTCACTACTGCTGCTTCACTTGAGTTGTTGCACTACTGTTCAAAAGTTTTGGGGTCACTCACAAATGTCTTGACTTTTGAAAGAAAACACTGGATCTGGTCAGAAATACACATTATACATTCTTAATGTGGTAAATGACTATTCTAGCTGCAAATGTCTATTTTTTTATGCAATGTACAGAGGCCCATTTCCAGCAAACATCACCCTAGTGTTCTAGTAGTACAGAGTGTTTGATAAGTATATTAGAGGCTAATGGATGATTAGAAAACCCTCCTGTAAATATGTTAGCACAGCTGAAAACATTTTAGCTGGTTAGATGGAGGATTTTATGTTATAAGCATGTTTGGAGGAAAAAAATATTATTTTAAATACAAATATTATTTGTAACATTATTAATGTCTTGGCTATATTTTCTATATAGGGATATTCTCTCTATATACTTTGCAACTCATTTGATAAATAAAGCTGTGACCTCTCATGAAAAACACAAAATTGTGTGGTGACCGCAAACTTTTAAACTTTAGTGTATATTTCTCTCAACTTTGACTTATATTCCACTATATTTCCTCCGAGCATTTTCCTTTCTTACTTATTAGAAAATAAAATCTAAATCTAGTGGAAACAGACTGCAAACCACCTGATGTGAGCATGACTTGTGACATAACAAATTGTTTGGAAGCCAATGTTGGTTCAATATTCAGTTTAGACAAATGTGATGCGGAAGTCTGAAGCTTCCAGTGATGCACAAACACTGATAATAAACATTCTGTAAATTCTACCTGCTTTCTTTTTTTTCCAACAGCATTTACTTGTCATTTTATTTTCAATAATTAGCTACATTTTAAGATTTGTACTCAAATAATATTGTTGTAGGAGACTTTAACTTTGTATTTTATATATTATAGTATTTTTATATTCATACATACTATGGCTATAGCCTACAGCACATGAACAGTACTTACTGCAGTTGATCAATACGCACTGTGTACTTACATGTCGTATTGTTGGATGTACTGTGTGTACTTTGGGCCTGTCACTAATGATTATTTTCATTATTGATTAATCTGTTGTTTATTTTCTAGCTTTATTGATTAGCTCTTTTGCTATGTAAAAAGCCTGAACCACAGTATTTTGTAAAAAGGCACAAGATGATAAATTCATGAGCAAAACTTTTGGTCATTTATATTTTGTTGAGAGACCTCTCAATTAATCGATTAATCATTCCAGCGCTTATGCAATGCATATTATTTTCTTTAAAAAAAAATACATTTTTGGTCTATAAATGAGGTCAATGACAAATGTCCATCCTAGTTCCCCTGAGCCCAACATGAAGTTTACACATCTAACACTGTTATTATTAGTAAATTAATCAATCTTTAAGATTGATTGTTTAATTAGTAAAGTTAACATTTAATATAGCAATCTGATAATGTCTAACAAAACAAAGTTCATTTCTATATAGTTCATTTCCATATAGTTGTTTTAACCTTATTTATTAGCTAATTATATATTATCTCAAATATAATATTGTTAGATTTTTGTTTTACATTAAACTGGATCCAGAATTCTTTTTTAAATGAATCCCCATCAATGATAGATTAGCATTTGATCCACCCTCTGCACTTGGATTATAAAAATGTATATCCATCCAGCTAGTTTTGCTCACTCACTACACTCATGCCAACAAACACATGCCTTGGCGTTGCTTAGTACAAGAGTCTGAAACCTGCTGTAGAGCTCTTTAGCATCTGGCCAAAAGGAACTGTTTTAAATATCTTCTCTATTTTGCCGATTTCTTAGTCAGGACCATGAATCATAGCAAAGGTTGGGGTCACATGACCATCTCTCTTTGTGTTACCCCTAAGCTCTACTGAAGTCATCAGCAACTGAGAGAATTCCTCCGTTCATATGAAGAAGATCTTGCTTCCATGCTTCATTGACTGGCATGAATGTGCATGTAAATACTACACTCTTCTGTTCAGTGCTATTTGTAAACCTACACTGCAAGTGGCTGTGGTTGTAGGCTGTGGCTGTATTTTACCATGTTTCAGCTTCGGTTTCACAATCACATGGCTCTAAATCACACGTTATAACCTCCCTACTACTTACTAGCATCATAGGAAGAGAGTGAGTCACTATCCCAGAGGTAATGACGTGCTGCAAGAAAGTGTCTGCAACTGTGTCTAGAAGCAAACGGAGCAGAGTTGAGCTCGAGTTCTTCTCATACATAATCTTTGTTTCCTTAAGACATGTTTGACATGCTGATTAGAATATGACAGGATACTGTATCTTTTAGCTTGTCCTGTTGTCTCCCAGGGCGAGCTACATTCGTATGACATCATTCTCTTATAATCCGCAGCTTACGGCCTCTCAACCATGTGAACACGCCGTGCTTACTCAGATACAGGCAGCCAGACAGCAGCCTTGATGTCTGTGATTGCAAACACTGTCAGCTGTGTTTGCGAGGTTTTCAGCTCTTTAACACTCGTCAGAACCTGTTGATATTCAGAATAAGTGGTGTGTGTCGTATCTTAATGCTCGCGATTCGCAAAGCTTCTTTATAGAATAGGCAGCCTGTTATAAATAGCTTACTTTGGTCTAGACCTTGACATGTAGACCAGGTTCCAGATTATTTTAAAAAGGGGACTGGAGCCATTGTTGTGTTACCATCATCACACATGATGAGATCACTTCCAGTAATTTCATTCACTCATTGACTGCTCATGTCACGAATATTAATGTGAGGAGCAAAGAAAAACAGAGGACATTCTGTACTGAGAGAGGTTGATCAATCCCAAGCCTCTTTTCAATGAACTCTCTTCTTTCTTCTCTCTTTCTTACAAGATGCTGTGAGGAAAACAAAATGTGAAATAATGTTCCTTGCCATGAAATAATGCTCCTTTCCCGTCAGATTTGTGTTTTCTGTAGCACCACCTCCATGGCTGGTCAACAAATAGACAACTATAGTCAGGGTGAAAACAAGGTTGGATGCAGACAGGGGCTTCAAATAATGCAACAAATATAGTCCCGAAGTTGGCTTAAATAGCTATATAATAGCATGTTCACCGTATATATTGTCTGCTGGACTGACATCTGGTTTATAATGAGATTGAATTAATTTCTATTCGAATTTAGTTTTGGTTTTTTAGTGATTTAAACAGTATGTTTTATTGCTAAAATATTGTGGAGGACTCTGTGATTTGTGTAAGACTATTGTGAAACTGTTTTATTGCAACTGAAGAATTTGTATTTTTTTTTGTTGAAAATGCTGGGTTAGGCTGTATCATTTAACGTTCTTACAAATACTAAACAATCCCTCTGACTCCAGCTACTCATTCAGTCTTTTACCCATCTTCAACT
The DNA here is from genome assembly GCA_036785175.1 of Eupleurogrammus muticus. NCBI lineage: Eukaryota > Metazoa > Chordata > Actinopteri > Scombriformes > Trichiuridae > Eupleurogrammus > Eupleurogrammus muticus. The sequence continues at coordinate 14,156,651 of JAYKQN010000002.1, read as the reverse complement.
CCTCGGTATGAACCTTAAACACTGGTCCAATATTCCTGTAACTATCCTGCTGTGGTCATTAGTTGTTACAGTGCTTCCAAGGGGGAGGGGGCATGATATTTCGGATAGAGCTTCTCAAAAGCCCCCCCATCCAAAGCCACCAAAAATCTGGAAACAGCCCTGGGTGAAGGTTAAGGTGAGTGGAAACACAGTGGCAGAAAATGAATTATCGTATCTACTTTATGTCCTCTCAAAAGTCAAAGACTGTGTCAGGGGTCAGTTTTGTGACACAAATTTTAGTGTGTCCCCCCTCCCAACTGCAGCTAGATGGATATAAGCCTGTTTTCCACATGCCTGCCCCTGCAGCTGTGCATACTCATATCTAGGTTACACAGAAAGGGTTTTCCCTCTTTTCCACAAAGAGCAAATACACCGTGATTACTCAGAAAAAAAAGCTGAATGGCTAAAAAAGGAGATAAAAAAAGATTCCAACAATTGGTTCCACCTGGCCAACAGAGCTGTATAGTAGGCAGTATGGCAAAGTATGTGGTGGGGTATGTGGGTAATTATGTAGGTATGGCTATGTGCAACTGCCAATAGCATCGACCTTGGTGGTTTTCTTTTACATAGACACATAGAAGCTGTCAGAGCCTTAAACTGCCCTCCAGAGACCGATAATGAACAGAATACATACATTTAGTATATAATACATCAGTCTTTCTGTTTCAGTGCCGAGGTTTTGCTTTCACATCGTGTTTTTTTTTCCTGCAGCGCGCGCACCAATCTGGTCTGTCTGCAGATATTGCAACAAGGTGTGGATCAGTGTGTGGGCTCACGCACTCATGTCTGCCTGTGAGTTGTGACGTCTGGAAGGGTTGAGAATGTGCAGAGATTTTCACTCTTCCTGTGCCCATTGCTTCTTGGCTCCCTGTAAACTGTGTGGTGTTTTTTTTTTTTTTTAAAAACAACCTTGAGAACAGGTTGCTGATCAGCAGAAATGGCGCACCGGGTCAGCCAGGAAAGCTAAGTAGCAGCAGACCGGAGAGGAGACTTATATTAGCTTCTGTTTATGGAAGCTGGTGTGTCTCCCCCTCTATGCCTTTGAGGATAAACAAAGCTCCCAAAGGAAACCCGGTTGCACAAGGTTAATGAAAGTTTGTCCATCATGGCATTATCTCATAGAGTGAACATCAAGTGCCAGGTGCTGTGGGTGTGCATATTTGTGTCTTTGTCGAATGAGAAAGAAGCTCTTCTTGGCATCGGCTCCAGGTGTTTCAGCCCACTCTCTTGTGCTTTCTTTCACCCTTTGAAAACATTCTTCAACATTGTGAATGCAGCGGCGGGTCTGATGGATAGGGCAAATATTAGTACATTCCTGCATGGAGCGGGGAGATCAGATGATCTGTCAAATGTGACAGGGCCAAGGACGTGCGGGCGCTCTTTTGAAAGATATTTAACCTAATTAAGTCTCTCTATTTCACACACACACGTATGCATGCAAGCACGCGCACACACGGCTGATAATAAAAGACTTACTTTTTAACCACATCTCCCTCTCAAGGACTTATTGAACACAAAGGGCTCTTTTATTCCAACCCCAATAGTCAAACGGAGACACTGTTGCAGTTCCATCTCATGAATATACTCTTGTTACCGAGGAAAATATGCGTCATTGATACGCCTCTCATGTAATCAATTAGTACTTTTTGACTTGAACATGAAAAAAAAAACAGGAAAACCCCAGGAATGAATCATTAGGATGGTGGTGTTGAATTTCTAAAAGGGAGAGTTTGGCTTTCGGGATTTATTCCCTTGTTTTAACCAAAGACAGACTTTCATTTATTCTGAAGTATGACTTGATCATCATTAAAATAGAGCCCAGTGATATGGACAAAATCAAATTTGACACTTTTGACTAAGTCTTTGATATTGATATTGCGACGATGATTATTGGTGCTTTCACAAAATATTTACACAATGTGATTTTTAGATAAATAATCACCAGTAGGGTGGACGTAATGACTAAATGGGTAGAGACAAATCACAGAACTGCTATAAGTGGTCTAGTAAGTTCAGAACATTACATCACTTTACTGTAATACAGCCTTTAAAACCCAGGAAGAAACAACACTTATGCCATATCACAATATAAGGATATCCATAATATATGGTAATATCTAGTCTGATATCACTATTTTGATACAATAGAGATATACCTCCCAGCCCTAGGTTAAGGTAACATTAAGTGATTATTATACTGAGGACAAATTTGATGAAATTGTTGCTTCTCTGGAACAATATTGCACACAGACGTTAGTGTATCCTGATGCATTAACACACAATGATGCACATTTGATATGTGTGGTCTTACATAGAAAATGTGTGTTTGCTTGTGTTTGTTACCTGGTTTGTGACATTAAATTTAGGACATAAACACAACAGTGTCTATTCTATAGCTTTTCTGAATAACTATTTAAAAAATGTATTTCAGTCTCAGAATTTGGACATTTTATCCCAACATAGTTACTATTCTTGGAGATATTGTAAATCCCACTTATACCTAGTGAAGCATTCCCACACACATTAAAAGAGCATATCATGCTATTATTTAATTATGTTTTAATGTTGAATACATGGTGAACATATAGTGAAAGTTCCAAAACATGAAAATCGCTGTCAGGTTCGTCATCAAAACCCAGTTGTGGTTTAAAGAATGTTCCAAAATCAGCACGAAGTTGTTGAGTTTTCACAGTTGACTGTTAACTTGCCTTCGGCTCTGACATCTCAAGAGAAAATTTGTCTTCAGTCTGGTTCAATGCACTTCAAATGTTCTCTAGAGCTTTCTTAGAAGTGGTTGTTAGCAGGCTGTGATTTTGTGTAGGGAGATAGTATCAGACCTCAGGAAGTCAGTTGGCTAACGCCTTGGTGTTTACACTGCTAAGTCCGTCTTGTGACCTATTTCACTGATCACAGCTTCCTTAATTAAAAATGATAATATTAATAATAAACCAGGATTCATGTTATATAGGAAAGATGTAAAGACTTAAAATCATTTAAAATGTTTTTTCTTCTTCGCGTCCGACAGCTGATTTCAGTTATTATCTCATCTATTTACTTTAATGTGTTACAAATTGAAACCATCAATAGTTAGTGTGTCAGAGAAAAATCCCAAGAGTCTGTTTTAAGTAAAAGAGGGAGTTTTACTACCAAAACATACAATATTGTTTCAGTAGAAGAGATGATGTTACACAGTAAGGATTTCCCAAGTTCTAAATCATTCATCATTTTCCTTTTCTATTTCATATATATAGAATTGTTTGTTTTTGTTTAAGCCTTGATACCTTCTGTTTATTTCTATCTTCACAGAGCAGTTGTTAATATTCTTTGCTCCAAACACGGCTTAGGTTCTCTAATTTATAAAAAATGATTTGAGAACAATTTTAATTTTGGAACAAAGGTCATGTTCAATAAGAATCCCCAGCATAGTTATCAATCTTTAGTGTATCGGTGCACTTTTACATGTAAAATGGTGTCTAAATCGAGCAAACCTATAGGAGCCTGCCCTATCTGCTGCGAACGTTTTTAATTGTCCTCTCACACTCTGAAGCACAGAATGACAACAGGAGAGGAGAGTTGTGAGCAGCACAGGACAACACCATTCAGTGTGCTTGATGAGAATAATGATGCATGGCCCGTCCTCTCAGTCTCACAGCCCACAGTCACAGGAAATAGCTGACAGCAGGAATGCTCCCTCTCTCTCCTCATCTGTCTCTATAGGACTCAGCTGCACTACTGGTTGGCCGGCTACTTCATACAACAACTTCCTGTAAACAAGTCACGCTGCCAAGCACCCTCCCATCCTCCACCTCTGATCTCTATGGATCTCCGTTTGACCTTCTTATGCACCAGAACAATCATTTTAAAGCTTTCTTGAAGGGGTCAATGCAGCATTTAAGAAGAAGTGTTTTTCAGGGGCAATGGCCTCCAGTTTGAGAGGAGTGTTCAACTAACTGCTGATTTGAGATTGAGTCCAGAAAGTATTTATTGTAAGGAAGTTATCTTCACACCTTTTAGTCTGTTAAGATTTAAAATGAAATTGATCCATGGATTATAATGTGTAATATTATATGTGAGAGTATGCTTTTAGCGATCACCAATAGTGACCTGAATGCTTATGCCAACACGTTCATTAACCTCCATTGAAACATCTGTTCACCTGCATTGTATCTGAGTAGAGGCAGAATTGTTGGCATATAAAACCAAGGCTATCAGCATGGCTAGAGATAGAACCACTTTAGACTAATAAATATAGTATATAGTAAATGGCCTGCATTTATATAGCGCCTTTCTAGTCTTTTTGACCACTCAATGCACTTTACACTACAAGTGTCCATTCACCCACTCTGATGGCAATACACAAAGCCGCCTGCACATCAGGAAATTACGCATTCATACACCAACGGCACATGCCATCGGAAGGGGAATTGGGGTTAAGTATCTTGCCCAAGGACACAACGTTATGTAACTCGGAGGAGCCGGGAATCAAACCACCAATCTTCCAAGAGGTGGACGACTGCTCTACCTCTGAGCTACAGCCACCCCAGTACATGCACATATCACCTCACAATAAATTGCAGAGCAGAAATTTAAAAGATTGCAGTAATTCAGTAATAGTGCCTCCCATATGTTCTTCGTCCACCAGAGAGCACCAATAAGTTTATTTTTGAACCACATGTAAAACATAATTTAAAAAAGGAATATAGTTATTGGATGTTTTTAACTCAGCAATGTTGTTGTTTGATGTCCCCTCATCCTTCCACATGTACCACAATTCTATATATTTCTGTTATTCTATTCAGTGATACATTCAACTTTTCCTGTTCAAATGTATTCCATCCTGTGCACACATCGTCTATTGCAGGCCTGTCCTTCCTGGAAGAGGGATCCCTCCTCTGTTTCTCTTCCTGAGGTTTCTTCCTCTTTTTTTCCGTTAAAGTTTTTTTTTTGGGAGTTTTTCCCTGTTCGGTGTGAGAGTCTAAGGACAGGGGATGTTGTGTTGCTATGGTACAAACGAAGCCAACTGAGGCAAATCTGTGATTTGTGATTCTATACAAATAAAATTGCCTTGACTTGATGTTGTTTAAAGGTTCCATACCATGTTATGGGTTTGGTAATTTTGATACCTCTAATTTAATATATTTGAAATTTAAACTATAAAAATGGAACTAAACATAGTTTAACAGTGCTCCCAAGCAGGAGCAGAAACTCCAGAATGCACAGGTTATTTTGTCTCATCAATATTAATGAGCCACACTTCTTAAACTCTTTTCACTTAAAAGACTTAAAACAATAAGGTGTAATAGTGGGGGCAGGTGGGTGTGATGGTGGGGGCAGGTGGCCACATGATACCACAGCATGAGGAAGCATCAATGTGCTAGCTGTGTGCAATTCTCATTTTTTTTTTGTGTTTTCTGAGTGCCTTAGACAGTTTTTATATAGCAACTATATATTATCAAGGGTAGAATACAACATAAAATAGTTATTTTGCCCGATATGGGACCTCCCTCTCAGTGAAGGACCACATTTCCACACTTCTATTGTTCTTGTATCTATTTTTTTTTATTTTACTCCCAACACAACCATCAATGTTGCCTAGCTATAGCTGTCATGTTATGCTGTCATGTTAAGCTCTGGTTTTAGTAAAAATGCATTGAATGTGGCAGCTTTTCTAATATTGCACATCATTGTGTTTGTCCCTCAGGTGAGTGGGCGGTTTGCAGACGAACATGACTGCCAACAAGAGTTCGAAGGCTGTGCCTCGTGCAGGAGGGGTTAAAACTCCCCGGGACAACCCCGACAGGTCAGTGATGTCTGGGAGCGGGTGGGTACGGTGGTGTGCTGCTCCAGTCGGGTCATATGGTCTTTAAAAGTGTCTACCTGGGTGAATTTTTTTTTTGTTACTTCGGTTCAAAGGAGAAACTGACGCTCTTTTTTTCATGGGAAAACACACGGAAAGATCGTCATTCATTATAAGACTTCCGAATCGTTTGCAAGTAGGATCCTGTATCCGGGGAAAGGCCCCCATCCAACCTATAACTGTGAGTAGTGAGCTGAAGCTTGTGTTAGCATGTTGAGAGCTGACAGTGTCCTGCTGCGAGAGAAAAACAAACTTTAGGAATGATATGTGATATCTAGACTGTTCAGCCTCATGGCCTGTCATCCTGTCCATTTGTACCAGATTCAAAAAAATGTCTCAGAAAGAATAGTCAGTTTGGTGCCAACAGATTTATTCTCTTATCACACATCACTCTGACTTGTTGTACATAACAGCTGCGAAATGACGTTTACACTGTCACCAGCCACACCTGTCACCTTGTGATAATATGATGTCTGATTCTTAACTAGATGACTGTTATCTTAGGGTGATTCTTGTATTCTCTATAGCATTTTTACTATTGGACTGGCAGTGTTGCTCATTCATTCCCCCCGAATGTTCGGTGCTGCTGAGGAAGCGGTGGTTAGGACGATACTTCTCACTCAGCAGATCCTGTGGAAGCTGTGGCAGCTGCTTTCTGTAATTACTTGTGGTGTAAATTAGTCCTACTGGAAGTGGCAAACCACACACATTCTAATCATAATGCTAATATTAGGATGTCGATACGAATCCGTTTCTTTCGTTTTGTGCACACCAAGTCATGCACTTAACATTGTTCCCAAGGTAATCCTGGTGAATATGAATGCAAAAAAAACACTTATCTCAAGAGCACAAATCTCTCTGACCTTGGCTGCATTCCTCTAACATGATGATTGTGCATTTAGCCTCTTTTGATTAATGTGTTTGTCTTTGTAGTACAGCCCTATTGACAGCTTCATGGGCTCATGTTACTCTGGATTTTTTTTTAAATTTCCACTTACTGAGGCTCATGATGCATATGTGCTTGGTCTCTACACAGTTTAACAGATGGAGACATATTAGTTGTGTTGGGTAGTGCTGCACGATGCATTCCCTGACATCAGATGCTGAGCTAAGTTATACCTACACACATGGCAGCATGCCTCAACATGGTGGGCAAAAAGAGCAAAAAGAAAAAGCAAAACCAATATATATATCATCATGTGTTTGTTTTGATATTTTAGATTGAATAAATGTCTAATGCCTCAAAGAACTATACAAAAACAACCCAGAGAGCTATACAGTTAGATACACTTTATACACCAAGAAATGTATATGCACTAGATTTATCTTATATACTGATCTATCAGCAAATTTAACCTTTAACTCTCCTGATTAAAATGTGCCCTTGGGACATACTGTTTGCTAAACAAGTGGCAAATAAGGCCACAATGACATACTTATCTACAGTATGTTGACCTACAATAGCAGAAGTGCTGCTCCTGTGAAATGCCTGCTCTCTCCGCCCTGGTCAGTAACAGGAAGTGGCTTGTGGTTAACTTGCCCTGGAAGCCTGAGTGAAAGCCAGATGCCAGATCGCCACTGGCATCCAGCGCGTCGTGTTGTACTTTTTGTGTGGCCGGCCCAGCTGAAGCTGACTACACTAAGCTTATTTTTATAGGCTTGATCCAACTCACCAGAACATCCCCCCCAACACAAAGTTGAATTTTTGCGTCTGGAAGTGAGAGATCGACATACTGCTGTCTAACATTTACAGCATGAAACGATCTAAATGATTCTAAGATTTTGTTTTTGCAGTATATAATCTGTTGCTAGAGAAAAAATGCAATGTATATTCATTATGATTGATAGATACTTGCGTATAAACCAATACAAGTATATAAAAAAACAATGATGATGTGCATTACAAATGACATTAGACATTCATTAATGATTGTTTGGTCTGGTTGCTACTAAAACAAACCCACTGATACTTAACTTCAGAGCAATTTAACCTCTCTCTCTGTTTCTCTGGCTTCCTACTTTAGCCACATGACTTGGAAGTTTATTGGGGAGTTTTTCCAAGCTCCAGTTGGGTTTTAATTTGCCAGATAAATTCTCATAGCTCCTTACTGGACCACTGCAGCATGTCATGTGTTGAACTGCTGATTAATAAGTTATAGTGAATTATAGGTTCAATTCAAATATACCGACTGTTAATATTCCATCAATACTAAATATTAGTTTGAAAAGAACAGTGCGGCCATAATTCATGAGAAGTATTATATCCATTGACTTGATTCTTATCCAAGGTGGGAGAAATCATTTGATTTTTAAGGCATTTTTATCAGTCTGATTAATTACAGTTGAGAACAGACCCCTTAAAAGTCTATGCATTACGCAACAGAATACTACAGAAGAAGTCTCCTGAGAGAAGTTGCCTCAAGATCTCATATTTCTTGCAAAACACCAACTCATAAGATACCCATAAGATAAGATGCATCCTTCATGCTTGCAGCTTGCAGGTTCTTAGGTGTTGTAAAAGTCTCCCCGCCCTGGAGCATGAGAAATGAATCCAGGGAAGGGCAGAAAGGTGTGAAGCCAGATCTGTCCCAACCTGCGTTGTTGGATCACAGTCCACAGCCCTCAGCTTCCTCCTCCTCCCATAACGTTTGTTGTTTTAACCATAGCTGTGACATCAGATCTACCAATGCTTCACTTTCGCAAGACCTATCCAGTCTCCAAGTCATGACAAGGTTCCCGAAAGACCGTGACTACTATGGTGTCTGAGATCTACAGGGAAAGTTCGTCTCTGTGGAAATCTTTAATGAGGCGAGCACCGTGAGAAACTGTGTGTGTGTGTGTGCGGTGAATGATGATATAGTCAGCAGTGACTCTGGGAATAGCACCTAGTATCATTTAACAGCAGAAAGACTTGAGGACCGGAGAGGTGTGGGGAGATTTTTACAGGTAAGACTGTAATAAATCTTGCTAAGCTTTCTGTGTGAGGTCCACTGTGATTTTCCTAAAGATATTTTGATTATGTGGGAAAAATCCACAGTGGCATTTTAATGTTGTCTGTATTTCCTTTGGCCTTAATTTAAATCTCATGTTGCCAAAGTCGGAATACTTTCCTGTGGTTATCCCAAATAAGTCGCTCAGGTTTCCATTTGGTCTTTGATCTTGGAAATTAATTCAGGATTTTCAGCTGATTCTTTAGGAGTTGTTTCCCTCCTGTTCCACTTGGAGTTTTTTGCTGTAGCAGGATTGAGTAGAGTTGTTGGAAGCTGCTATAACTTTTATTTAATTCCTACCTGCTGTTGTTTTTCAAAGAAAAATGTACATGCTTATTCACAACTTTCTCTGTGTTTTTTTTTAGGTGCCAATCTACGTCACCCTGTCCGGCTCTATCGACCTGGCAGGGGCAGAGCCAGCAGCCTCTGCTCAGCGACGGTGAGAACTCTGGGAAACAGAGCAGGTACGTCAGGACCGACGGCAGGTTCCTGGTACGTGCTGGCTGGAACAGAAAGATCGCCACCCTGTGCAGCGGCGCATCCCTCACTCGCGATACCGAGCCCCAAGGCCGTCTCACCAAGTCCAAAAGCATCAGTTGCCTGGACAACCGGCTTTCCATCTATAAGCCCTCAGCTCAAACCAAACAGGGACAGGATAGTCCAGGCGACCAGGAGCAGAAGGACAGCCAAAGGGATCTCCCTCTGGGAGATGGACTTAACAGCAGGCCATTGAGTTGGAGCACACTTTCGCTAGGACCTTCTCCCAACCAAGGCCACAAGCGTTCCCTCTCCCTCACCCGCTCAGTAGTAGGTGTTCCTCCCACCACAATCCGCAAGAAGATCTCAGAATGGGAATGCCGGAGGATCTCTCTGCCTAGGATGAGCTTGTGTCTGGAGAACCGAGCAGGAGGAGAGCGTGTAGGGGGCAGCGAGGGCTGTCCAAGCCTGCTCTCCTCTCCCTGTAGTGAGAAGACATTTGACTTTAAGGGGGTTCGTAGGATGAGTACAGCGTTCTCAGAATGCTCCTACACAGAGGAAGAGGAAGGAGTATCAGATAAAGATGGCCTTGGCCGCTTCCAGAAGAAGTTAGGCAAGACAGAGTCCTCGGGACCATTCGTACGCTCTCTGTGTGCTCGGAAGGAGACTTCTGCAGTCCTCAACAGGATACAAAAGATAGAGCAAGCCCTGAAGGAGAATCCCAGCCCAGCTCCTCCACGTTATCTGAGTAATTGCTACGCTCCAGACAAGATAAGACAAAAGTCCTTTGTGCTAGGTGATGACTTGGATAGTACATGCACCAGCAAGCGCAGCAGCATTTGCTCGGTGGCTACTGAACCAGACGCTGTGCTGGTGTCTGAGAAGCTCTCTAAAATCAGACAAAGGTTTAGTGTGAGTTCCACCAGGTCTGAGAGCCCAGAGCCACCAAGTCTACAGACTGCTGTCAGCAGTCCAGTCAACCCCTTACCCAAACCCAAACGCACTTTTCAGTACGTGGTCAATCGGGACCAGAAGGACTCGTTGCCATCCAATGGACTACCTCCGGCCTCTGAGTCTCCCCCGCCTCTGCCCTCGACCCCAGCACCCAGCACAACCCGCACGGCAAAGTCGGAGGGGAGCACCCCCATCAGGATCCAGGACAGGTGAGACAAGGATCACTTCTCTCCAATTACTGTTCAGAAATTACTGTTAGTATTATTGAACGTTAGCTCAAGCATGATGACAATGCTTTTGACTAAATTGCTGACCTGATATTGCAATTATATTATACTCGACTAACTATTGGAGCTTTTAAAATAAGATTTTTGAGAAATAAAGATTAGTGATGTGGATATAAAAACTAAGTGGGTATATGTTAGAACAGTAGAAAATATTATTGTCTATACATTTTGATCTATATTTTTATCTTTTTATCTATACATTTTATTTTATTTTGTAAATTAAATATAAACATTATAATCAGATTATAGACTAAGGTTCACCAGGTCTATCCGGTGAGTTTAGAACATTACACCATTTGTTTATAATACAGCCTTTAAACCTGGAAAAAAACACTCATGACATGTCATGATATTACGATATACAATATCTGAAGTAATATAGTCTTATATAACAATGTTGTTATTTAATAATATTACAAAGCCCTGAACTGTGTTATTGATGCTTAAGTTTCAACATGTCATGACTGCCATTTTGATAATTGAAAAGGCCAATAAGTGGTTATAGATTGGACCAGATATTTAATTTGTTCACTCTTCTAGAAAATCTATATTTAGTTTCTTACTAAAACGTTCACTTACTGTGACTTGTGAAAGTATTTGGCCCCATATGAACTTTTTGAAGTTTTGCCACATTTCAGGCTTCAATCATTAATATATATTAGAATTTTAAGTTTAAAGCAAGATTATAATATAAAAGATTCCAGAAAATTTAAATATTATGTGGAGCACTGTTCAACCAATCATATTTAAATGGAAAGAGTATCAGACCACTACAAACCTACCAAGACCAGTCCGTCCCTCTAAACTTTCAGCCCAAACAAGGAGAGCAGAGATACAGCCAAAAGGCCCATGATCACTCTGACAGAACTGCAGAGATCCACAGCTGAGGTGGAGGAATCTGTCCATAGGACATCTATTAGTCTCACGCTGCACAAATCTGGCCTTTATGGAAGAATGGCAGGAATAAAGCCCTTTCTTAAAGAAATCCATAAAAGTCTTGTTTGAAGTTTGCCATAAGCCACCTGGAATACACACCAAACACGTGGAAGAAATTTGACCCAATATGGAACTTTTTGGGCAAAATGCAAACCGTTATGTTAAAGTAACGCTATACATCACCCTGAACACACCATCCCCACTATCAAACAAAGTGGTGGTAGCCTCATGGTCTGGAGCTGCTTTTCTTCAGCAGGGACAGGGAAGATTGTTCAAATTGATGAAAAGATGGATGGAGGCAAATATAGTGACATGTTGGAAGAAAACCTGAAGGAGTCTGCAACAGACCTGAGACTGGGACAGAGGTTTACCCTTCATCAAGACAATGATCCTTAACATAAAGCAACATCTACAATGGAGTGGTTCAAAAACAAAACATATCCAAGAAATAGAAAGCCTAATCAAAGTCCAAACAGAATCCAATTGGAGTCTGAAAGCTGCTGTTCACAAATGCTCCCCACCAAACCTTACTGGGCTTAAGCTCTTTTGCAAGAAAGAATAGGCAATAATCATCATTCAGTCTCTAGATGTGGCAAACTGATAGAGACATCGCCCAAAAGATTGGTGGTTCTATAAAGTATTAACGAAGGGAAGCTGAATAATTTTGCATGCCCCACTTTTCAGTTTTTTATTTCTAAAAAAAAGTTGAAAATATTATATAGATTCCATTCCACTTCACGATTCTTTCCCACCTGACGTTGATTCGTCACAAAAATTGTATTTTTATGTTTGAAGTCTGAAATGTAGCAATAAGCCAAAAAGTTCAAAGAGGCCAATTTAATTTAAGCAATTGTGATTCTCTTCCTTGAACTTCCTTTAAAGTGGCGGTTACAAATATCCAAACATGACACTGAATTACCACGCTCCTCTATTGCATTCATATTGGCAAAATCTTTGCTGTTGTAGTATCCTCTAATTTTGATTCTTAACTTATAGTTTTCATGATCAGATGCCCTTGTTTTTGTGTGTGTGTGTGTGAGGGTGGGGCCTCCAGATTTTGCCAAATGTTAAATGGGGATGAAAATCCTTAAATGTTCATGCCTTGGGCTGTGTTTAAAATTCTTGTGGTTCAAGCAATTTCAGACCAAGCTTAAAAGCCACGAGTTGTCGATGGGGCAACATGACTGTACTGAGATCCCTGCACTAATGTATGAAAGTTCCTCTGCATTGCTTTAGAATATCATATGTGTTGTGAAGGGTGCAAGAGAGCACTCATAAAAAGTAAGATGGAAACTTAGGATCAGGAAAATTCATTCGAATTGATGCACATGTTGTTCACACTTTTTTCTTCAACTCCCTCTTTTTGATTCTACTTAGTATCTTTTGATATAATGTGTTTGAGGGATGTATTGATGCTTTTGATCTTGTGTTTTAGGCTTAGGACTGTCTTAACCACCTATTCAATCCATGTCTCTGCATGTCTGTCTTGAGTTTGTTACATCTTTCTCTATCTTGTTCTATTTTGAGTTTTTTTTTTCATTTCTAGAGAGTCTTGCGAATCGGAGGATGCTGCGAGCCTGCCATCTTCATATCCGTCCTCACCTGCAGAGAATGGCACATTAACCACAGACACACGGAGTCGACCCAATTCCAAAAGCACTTTAGAGGAGAATGCTTATGAGGACATAGTAGGTAAGCACACTCTTACGTCAGCTTTAAAACAGGAGCGATATCCTGTATGATGTCTGCAAGGCTTTTTGGATGCAGTTCAACTCATATCAAGAAGAGGATGTCATAGACAATATATTGCAATGAATAAGACAGTGACAGTTAGTAAACTGAGAGTTGCTAGTCTATAATACAGATATAGACGTATTAAAGTTCAGACTCTGCTGCACTGTGAGGAAATGGATCAAACTTTGAAATGATTAGCATTATTGACACAGTTGTTTAAGGCTTTATACTTTGTTATGTTTTGGATATGTGACAACTGTATGAATATCCATTAGGAGTACATTCATGAAGTATGACGGCGATAGTGAGTGTTGTAGTGTCCAGTAGTCAGTAATGTTTTACTGAAAGTGATACTGTAGCCCTGTTTTTCTTGGCTTATTACAGTTTAATAAGATTGTCAGAGTAGCTCCTCCTCCTGCCGGGGCTATACAAAAAGTGTCAGCATGGTAGCAGTCAGTAACCACCCCTGGGGCCTGAGAAGGAGATTAATGGATAACATGTGGTCGTACAGGCTGTATTTTACTGTCAAGATTGTCTGGTTGTCCACAAATTTCACGCTGCTGTCCAGCATTTTATCTGCTGACACCTGTTGAGAGAATGAGCATTCACAATCTAAACTGCTATTATTATTACTATCAGTAATAATAGACTGAATAACAGATTATAACACTTTTCTATGACTCAAAGACACTTTTAGAGAATGTTGGCCCAATCCTTTTCCAAGAAACATTGACAGTTTTTACACAAATCATATTTAAAACTATTGTTCATAGAGATGGGTGAGTCAGTGTTTTCAATGATCAGGATTTTTTTTACCATAATAATACAGCCAGAGAACAAAACTAAGATGAAAGAGATCTCTATAACTATATAAATATAATAATAATATATATATAAATCAGGAATATACAGCATCATCTGCTCACATTGCAACTCTTTTTGATACAAGTCCTCCTTCTCACTGTAAATCGTATTGAGTCATTAGTTCTCTGAGGTAATGTGTGTATGAATCGCTAGACATATTGAAGCCAAATTCCTTTCCACTAGCATATGACCCCAGACCTTCTGTGCATACTTAATGTGGAGGAAATGTGTGTCAGCGTGAGTACACTTTGGTTTCAACATCACAAAAGGTCTGTGCCTTATGACGAAACTTGAATTTGAGGTGCAGTGAAAAAGTTTTCACACACTGAAACATTTTTCATGATAAATGCTCAGCAGTGACCAAATAAGGGCTGCATGTTTTATGTAAGCAGGTATTACATTTCATTGTATTTCTAAATTTAGGCGCCTCAAATCAGTGCTCATGCACATCGTGCACATCAGCAGCGTATTGAAGCCGAGGATGTGCAGCAGTTTCTGAGAGAGCGTAAGGGCATGACTGATTTTCATAGAAGTCCCAACAAAGCCCCCATTGTTCCGCCAGCACCGTGGAGTGTAGAGTTCGCAGTTTCGAGAGGCACTTCAGCCAATGTCTGTTTATTTCTGACAAAGACATTGTCTCCGGGTGAGGTACAAATTGTTCCAGGTCTTTCCAACTATTTCGAAACAGGTTTTCAAACTAAGTCCTAATGATAACAGTGGTTTCCAACGCCGCTGCACAGCGGTTTACAGGTCAGATGATCCATTTGAGAAGCAGCCCGACAGTAGGAAATGAGCCATGTTTCAGTCCCTCTGTGCCACTATTTTAAAAAGCCTCTCACACAGAACCCCACTCAGTTTTTTTCCCGTTGAACATCTACTTTTAGTTAGCACAAAAAACGAGGATGCTTGCTCACAACATCTTGGCTTTCAGCAGTGGTGGTTGATGCCAGTTGTTACCCTCAGAAGTAATTTTTGACCTGTTCCTGTTCTGCTACTGCAAGGTGTAGTTGATGGTGCGTCAGTGTGTCATTTGTTTACAGGCTGGCGAATTACACCCTGTGCACATAGAGTCCTGGCCTGATCTAGCTCACAGTGTAGTGTTACCTTAACTGGCGTAGATGGCTGCTTTTATTCTGGTGAATAAATCTATGAGAACACAAAAGGAGGGATTCAAGTTCTAGTTGCACCGCTCCTTTTGAACTTGAATTATGCTATTCTTTTGGTACAAAAGATGCCAAAACTACTGTGTGTTACAAGCCATAGTTTGTACAGCATAGTCACAAGCAGACTGTTCTCAGGATAGACACACTGTGTAGTTTTTTATACTGCTTTTTTCTAATCCTGTGTGTGTGTTTGCTTTTAGACTATAAATGGGCGAGCACTGCAAACTATACTGTAGCCTGTCTACTTTATAGGATAAGTTGACATTGGTGGTTCACTTTGTTCTGTTCCTCACCCTGCCCAAAGAGTCCATTATGTACACAGAAATGTACAATCACAGAGTGCAGTCAAGGTGTGTCCACTCCCTACATAATACTGTGTGTCTGTGAGTGTGTTACAGAGAGATGTGAATGTTTACAATCAGAGGAGTAGATTAGTACCCTCCAGTTCTTAAGCAGCTATACAGACATATCATTTTCCCAGCAGGCTCTCATTACAGTGCTGCTTTGGTTTAATGGAGTTGAGGCACAACGTGGGGTCAGACTAAGCCCTCTTATGCTGCTCCTCAGCTCCAGTGATGCACAGAAAATCACTCCAGCAACTAATTTACTGTGTGACACAGCGTTTGCAGTGTACGGCGTCTGGGCCTGGGTGTGAGTACTTACCTCATAGCTCGCTAATTAACCTAAAAATAGATAACGGAACAAATCTCGGCCTGTTATGTTAATCATTTTTTACGTGCGCGCTCATTGTTTGACATCCTGAGTTGTTTACTCAGGAAGAAGGGACACAGCTACTTACTGGAATTTGTTATTTCCCTTTCTATTGACAGATAACACTGCTTTCCTCTCTTCTTAAGTTGCTCTCATGCATTTTGATGCCATCTGGCTCTGTTTTTATACTTCAGTGTGGTTTCTTCACTTTCTAACAACCTTTTTCAAACCTTGCCAAAAAAGCTATTCTCAGAGCACATGTCTGAATAGACATGGACTGTGGTGTTACACAAGTTTTCACTTTATTGAAGTTGGCCCTCTGCCAGGTGACATCAGTGAGAACTGTGCAGTTCTCGGTAATTTGCCCTTTCTTTCCACTTCTGCTATCATCTATTGACTGAAGTGTATCTCTGGAGAATACGGTAGCAAACGCCTGTGTGATTTTCCTGTGGGAATGTGCACCCTAGTCAGGGTCTTAAAGGATATATGCTCAATATTATTCTTATTGTCATGTGCAGAGCCAAATCAACTAATAACTTAACCTGCTTACATGTATTATGTATCCAAAGTCTGATATTCCTCTGGGCCGCAGACCTCCGTCGTTGTCCAGGAACTGCTAAAACATTTCAATGAGCTTCACTGCTGCACTGGATGACGTCTCCCTTGGCCCGGAAGACTTTGGGCATGGTACTTTGTTTAGAAATGGTGCCAAAGATTAATAACAGAAATCCCGTTTTCAGTCTCTAGAGAGTAGATCTGTATAAGACAGACACTGCTGGACAACTGAATGTGGTCCTGTTTACAGAACTTTGCTAGTTCATTGGGCTACATATCGCAACCTATTGAATTTCTCATCAAATGAATGCGAAAATGTGTCCAAACATTTGACTGTTGCTGTTATAACAACGGCTATTCTAATCCTATTTTTACAAATATGTACCTATACATGCCAAATCATTGTCTGAGAAGATGACTCCTCTTCCTCACTGAGAGCAGACAGTTTGCGTGCCTCGAGAGTGACTCACCGGCCGGTTCAGCTGGGCCCACTGGGGCCTGTGGGGCCCACTGCCAACAGCAACTGTTTTAAAAAAAAATGGGAGTTCACTTGAGCCAGCTGGGAGTGACCTTTGACTTACCTTTCATGACTCATCTCCTTTCAGACCAGCCATAGGGAGGCCCCCTTTGTGCCCCCTGACACCCTTCACTGCCCCCCGTTTGCCCTCTTTAACCCCCGCAACCTCTCCTGTCTCCCATCAGAAACGGCCTCTGTCCTTGGACGGTTGCTAACTTTACTGTTGACATTGTGCTTTAAGCCAAATGTCTTCATCATCCCCACAGAGAAGGAGAACCCATACGAGGATGTGGACCTGAAGCGGAGGAGTTTTGGTCGGAAGTCTTGTCTTTTGGACAGCAAGCGGTCTTGGAGCGCCATGGACAGGAAGCTGAACTCTCCACCTCAAGTAAGTCATGAGCCTGCTGGGATGGACATTGCTAGTATGTTTTCCTCTTTGTTTTTCTGTGGTGAAATTAATCCCCACACTGGATGTCAGTGCTGAATATCTTGGACAAGATCCTCTAAAGAATGTCACACCTCATTTGTGGCGCTACAGGAAGCAGTTTGACCTAGTGATGTTCCACACATAGATCCAACTTAGAAACACTTGTCCCCACTGAAGAAAGGGGTTCATTTTGACATCATTAGGACAAAGTAAAATATCTTGACAGATTCTGAAATGTACTAAACCTTCTATATTCCTCTCTCTGTGACTAGCTGCCTTCCAAACCCAGTAGCCAGTCCCTTCGCCTGGTTGGTGCCAGCGATAGGAAGAGCCACAGGCCGTCACAGTTGTCCAAACGCCACAGCCATGATGAAATGCTGCTTCTACCACAGCTGGGTATGTCTGGTTCACCTTGTGGCCTGCTGGATGACAGCCTCTGCGGCACCAGTGATACCCTGGCCTCACATAGGCACTGGAGGATCCCCAAGGTACACACAGGCAGATCCTACACAAACACCCGCACTAACTCTTTGCAGAGCACCGTATGTGTACTCGGTCCTCTCCAGCCTCTCAAACCGGCTCAAGTTTCTGTAAGCGAACCAGCCAGAGTCAGGGCAGCTCTGCATCAGT
The DNA here is from genome assembly GCA_036785175.1 of Eupleurogrammus muticus. Classification (NCBI taxonomy): domain Eukaryota; kingdom Metazoa; phylum Chordata; class Actinopteri; order Scombriformes; family Trichiuridae; genus Eupleurogrammus; species Eupleurogrammus muticus. The sequence continues at coordinate 14,138,510 of JAYKQN010000002.1, read as the reverse complement.
TATAATGCCTTTGTTTTAGACAATAGGTATATTTATAACAGTGCTTCAATGCATGTAATCACTGTTGTGAGTTTAAGCCATTGTGGTTCCTTTTCTCAAGAACTCCCAGTTTAGTCTTTCAATTCTATTTTTTCTACAACCTTTAAAGCACATGGACAGTATTATGCAATGTTACTTTTGGCCATGTACACCATCTACTTCCTTTATTCTTAGGATCAAACGATACAAAAGTTGAGATTTCCCAACAGAGAATCTCTTCTTTCGTCTGTACACAGCTAGTCCAGCGGATCAACTCCATTTACTGCACTAAACGTGGAAAGAAGAGACTTAAGAAGTCCATATCCAACATTGAGACTGCGTCTCTGAGAGGTAAGGGCTCCGCTTTTTCCCTTTATCCGCCAGCTAGATAAGTGTGTAAATATTTGCATCTTAGCCACCCACATAGTGTTCTAGCTATGTTAGTTCTTGTGACATAAACACGTGTTTGTGGAATTGCCCTTTGACCCTGTAGAAAATCTTCATGTCTGTCTCATGTCTTCCTCTAGATGACAACAGCGAGAGTGAGAGTGACTCTGATGACAGATTCAAAGGTGAGTGACCACAGAATCCGTTTCAGGGCCCCGGTGCTGGTTTTCGGATTGTCCTCAGTTTTCTCTGAGAGATGTTTTTCTCTATATCTGTGCAACAGATTCCCTGGCTTGACGGAATGAATTGTTACCAAATCATTTTCCATATTCATGTCAGTAAATCACGCAACATTTATTATATGGCTATATTTAAGAAAAAATGAGTATTTTATTGTTTTATTGCATGTTTTTCTCATGAGGTATTAGTGGTGTCAGTGAATGTGAATTACAACAGCAAGCACAATGAAATTTAACTTTTCGACTTAAATTTAAATTTTTTGAGGAATCCCTGTGAGGTTTGCACGCTAAACTCTAAAGTTGCATTTTAGTGTGAAGTAAGGCTTTCTTCTGTCCTCAGCTCACACCCAAAGGTTGTTGAAACTGCAGTCCATCCTCCGACGAGCCCCCAGCTACCGAACCCTGGAGCTGCAGCTCATTGAGTGGCAGGAAAGAGAACTCTTTGAGTATTTTGTGGTTGTTTCACTGAAGAAGAAACCCAGCAAAAACTCCTACTCGCCAGAGGTCACCTATCAGTTTCCCAAGGTAAAGGCATGAAAACTTTTTTAGGTGTGGCATAACATACATTGACTGGATTTGTTTTTACATAGAGAAAAATCTCCCATTTCCATATGTCAGTGCCCCTTAATTACTTAATTGTCTGCAGCTCAGAAATTACAAATCCAAGCGATTAAATATTTGTGTCTTGTTTGTGTGATGAAAAAACATTTAAACGTTTTTTAATATCGATATTAATAATTATAACTATGCATGTGGATCACAGCAGTGATTTCTTGCTGATACTGTATTTCATTGGTTGGTCCCTACTCCCTACTTGTGGTCAGAACCTGCATTGGGTACCTTTGATAGATCAGATTTATAACACAGAGCCAGGGAAGTCTTGGGATCAAACACCAGGATCCATTTCTGTAGCAGTTATTCAAAGATATATTTTAAATAGGTTTAGATTCGGTTTGACAGGAGTGTCCTTTGGGAGAAGTACATCTCTGGCAGCCACAGGAAACATACACTTAATTGTTCAGTTTAGGAGAGTCTGCTAAGGCGAAGGTTTAACACTTTAGTCTGGTCATTTATTGCTCACTCTGAGGTCTATGGGGATCTTTAAAGAAAAGCAGAATCATCTAAATGAGACTGAGCTAATTCTTCCTCTTTAATCCCCTCTCACAGCTAGAGAGGCCCACCAAGCAAATAAGGGAGGCCGAACAGAGGCTCAAAGCCATTCCTCAGTTTTGTTTCCCTGATGCAAAAGACTGGTGTCCAGTGTCTGAGTACTCCAGGTACGGCTGAGGATCATTTTCAGGAACTAATCTGTTGTCTGTTTCTTGTTATAACATATCAGCTTTTGTGTAAATAAAGCTTTAGTGGAAATTATCCACCTTTGTCTGAGAACAATATTCTAAAACCATAATAGAAATAATTTTTTCTGTAATGCTCATCAACACAGCTTATCAATGGGACTATCTTGAACCACCTCCCCCTATTGTTCTGCCTTCTATGATACAGTCTAACATTTCACTGTGATTACACTGCAGTCACAAGTGACAAATAAAGGCCTACTGAGTTTTCATCCATACATATTCATGTGTATTTACCTGTTCTTTATTACAGCGAGACGTTCTCCTTCATGCTGACCGGAGAGGATGGCAGCAGGAGGTTCGGCTACTGCAGACGCCTGCTGGTAGGCCACTGTCCAGCTCCCTGTTCTCCGCTCCCAGTTCACACCCTCCCGGGCCCTGTTTGTTGTGACAGACCTTTTCATTCAAACATGTGACATGTTCTTCCTGTGTGTTGCGTGACCGTCCATTGTGGCAGCAGGAAAGAAAATCTATAAACTGCAACAGCAACGGGAGTGGCATGGTAGTCAAATGGTTGCAAACAGTGCATGGTACATAACGGCGATGTCCGCCTTTTTTGCATGCCTTGTTTCCTCTGTGCTTTTCTACTATCAAAACAACAAAACAAAGCAATTATCTAAATTAGTTTAAAACATGCTATTTAGCATTAGATTCTTTTATTTAAAAAAGGCACAATAAGAAGATCCACACAGATCTTTATGACTACAGCAGCTAATCTGTATGAGGGTATAAGGACTCCCTTTCCTGTTCAGGTTTGCCCAGAAAATTTGTGTTATAAATTATTAGGCATATAAATCTGATATTATACATTTATTTGAGTATGATATTATCATACCATTGCCTTACAAAGTTCTTATTACATATAATATTATTATATCATACACTCCTGGGTTTTGATTGAGGTTAACCTATGCCTAAAGATCTTTTTGTGGGCTTAAAGACCACAATCATTACAGTATAGTCAGTATTTCATAGTATAGTTTTAGATCTCCTCTCACAAGCTGCTCTGAGCTCTAGAAAGAATGTTTCATGTTCGTCTCAATAATATTAAAGAGCCTCTTTTCTGATTGGCTGAAAGTGGGGTGGTAGGCAGGGACTCAGTAGTTGTGACAAAGTCTTGGCAGGAATACATGCTTGACAGGTCACCAGCCTATCATGGGGCACACTTACCATTCACTCACAGTTCTTTAGGCAATTTAGTATCTCCAGTCAACCTCAGCATGATTTGGACTGTGACAGGAAGCTGGAGAACCCTGGCAGAGAGGGGCAGAACATGCAAACTCCACATAGACAGGGCCCAGCCCAAGGACTTGAACCTGCAACCTTCTTGCTGTGAGGCATGACATCCCCTTTAAAATTAGTATTGCAAAAATGTAGCAATAACAAGCATAAAATACAAGATGCAATCCTGCAAAAATCGACTTGTCCACTTAACAAGACTTTCTCAGGAAAGGCACGGCAAAGAGAAACCATGAAAAAGTTGAACTTTGTCATTGTGGAGCGTTTCCTCTTCATAATGAGGCTGCCGAGTGCTTTGAAGTGTTTTGTTGAACTTCCCATTTAGCTTGCGGGTACTCAGCATGACTGTGGGGGATTCTGTGAATGTGGTGGTGATTTTGTTTGCCGTTTGGTATTTCTGAGCATGTTTACAGTACTGCAGTGTGTATGTTTTCAGAGGTTCACAGGGAGTGTTTTTACCACTCTTCATGTGAATTCTTTGGGCCAAACAGACTTGTGCTGCTTTCACGCTTGATCTCCTCTGATGGGACTGAAATTAATTTTGATAGGAACAGATTTCAATGAAGGTAGAAGAAGAGGTGAGCAGCTCTCCTCCAGTAACTTTGTTTCCTCCCTGCTGTCTGTCCAGCAGCTGGCAGTAACCACGCATTCCTGAGGACTTGAATCAAGCTCCACATAGTTGATTTAATCATCCATTTGGAAAAGCGGAGGAGAAACAAGAGGAGAAAATTGTATACCTAATATGGACAAGTGGTTTGGCGTTTCTTGAGTGCTTGTGTTCATTTGTGTCTGTGTGTTTGAGTGTCTGTGTCTGTGCCTCCGATGTCTCGAAGCACATAATGGCCTATGAGTGTACATAGGAAGGTAGATACCATCAGCAGGAGCAGATAAATCACCTGTGTTTAGGAAGTCGGGATCCACATAAAAGGCCTTCAATTCAGATGACTAGATCTGAAGACTTCAGATCTCTTTAAACAACTTATCTTCACAGTATCGTTGTCTTATCCTTTATGTATATGTTCAAAAAAAAAAATCCCACCCGTCAATGCGCCTGTCCAATGGGTGTCTGTTTCTTTCTGTCACAGCCGAGTGGGAAAGGACCTCGCCTTCCAGAGGTGTACTGTGTGATCAGCAGACTGGGCTGTTTCGACTTGTTCTCCACGGTGAGCTCCGTCTTGCCCATGTACATGCACATGCATACAAACACAGATAGGCAGCCACAGTCCGCGAGCTGTGTGTGTGTGTGTGTGTGTGTGTGTGTGTGTGTGTGTGTGTGTGTGTGTGGTGCAGCTGTGGTTAACCCATCACACAGCTAACGTAAATTACTTTCAGCAGACCTTCTGCTAAATGCCTGCTCATTGGTAAACCTTATTTCAATCAGTTTTTTTTTCTCGCTTTCTTGATTTCCCGGAGTAATTGTTTCCTTCACTTTTGTCTCAGTGGTGCTAACACAGAGCAGAGCAGGCGGCCTGTTTGACTCCTTCCACCTTATCTGATTACTTATTAATTCAAAGTGAGCGAGTCCAGACTGTTGGAACAAAGCTGCTATGAGAAAATATTTATAGCATGGTATATTTCAAAGAGGCGACACGGTGGTGCGGTGGGTAGCACTGTTGCCTCACAGCAAGAAGGTCGCAGGTTCAAGACCCGCCTTGGGCCTGGGTCTGGGGCCTTTCTGTGTGGAGTTTGCATGTTCTCCCCGTGTCTGCGTGGGTTTTCCCCGGGTACTCCGGTTTCCTCCCACAATACAAAAAACATGCTCAGGTTAATTGGTAAACTCTAAATTGCCCATAGGTGTGAGTGTGAGAGTGAAAGGTGTGTGAATGGTGTGTGTGCCCCACGATTGGCTGGCGACCATCTGGGGTGTATCCCTGCCTCTCGCCTTAACGCGCTGGGATAGGCTCCAGCAGACCCCTGCGACCCCGAAAGGGAATAAGCGGGATAGACAATGGATGGATGGATGATATTTCAAAGACATGTGACATATTCTGTGTTTAATAACAGGGTCCTTGTGAAGCCCTTTAAGTCTGTAGGTGAAGTGTGATCAAAATTTGGCAAAGCATGAAAAAACAGAAAGCTGAAATTAAAGTTCTGGAACTTTGTAGTTGAGTTAAAGCAGAATAGCTGTGTAATATATATTAAGTACCCATATACTGTAGCTATAGGTGATTTATTCCTTTATCATTTAACTTGAATTAAATGTGTAGTTGTAGTATACTTTGTCTGGTTTTGCGTCTTATGATATTTCAATAGTGAATGTCTGAACTGGCTCCATTTTGTGGATGGTACAAGCAGCAAACCTGTGACACAACGGAAAGGAATCTAATTTTCTTTTGAAGACTTTCAAGTGCTTTCCTGGTAAATGGGAATGGAATGGCAGTGTTTGATTTCAGAGGTAGTTGTGTGTGTGTGTGTGTGTATGTGTGTCTGTGAGAGAGAGCGAGGCAGACACACAAAAAAAGAGATGCAGCGCTAGGTGATATATGACCTTGAAAGCGAGTGATTCTCCAATCAACTTTCCAGACAGGAGGCAGCTTGGACCAAAACAAGCAGACAGGCACACCGGGTGGAATTTTCCAATCACACATACATGGAAAGAAATTCAATTGCTATTTTTCAAAACAGAAAATGAATACTGAGTTCCAGACAATTGCTATTGCTCAAACATAAAACAATACATAATATATCCATGGTTATTAATGTTGATGGCTGCTCTTTTCTGCCTAGCTTACTTCATTCAACGTGATTGATTTACAGTTCGGTATACACGGACCAGCTCATATGAACACATTATCCACTGAGAGGACTCGGGGAGGACTGAGGAAATAATGCTTTTACTTCTCAATATTTAGATCCTGGATGAGGTGGAGCGGCGGCGAGGTGTGTCAGCAGCCCTGGTCTATCCCTTCATGAGGAGTTTGATGGAGTCGCCCTTCCCTGCACCAGGGAAGATCATCAAAGTAAAGACCTTCCTGCCTGGGGCAGGAAATGAGGTCAGAACACAACTCTTCTTTTCTGTCATGGCTATTACACAAGCTCTCATCTGATAGAAGATGTCAAAGCTTCATTTAGTTACTCAAATTGTTTTCACAGTCAGTGTGACAAAAAATGTTAGTGAGTTCTACATTTACGATTCTTTGTGTCTGTTCAGGTCATAGAGCTGAGGCGGCCCACCGACTCCAGACTGGAGCACGTGGACTTTGACAGTCTGTTCAGTTGCCTCAGCGTACGGCAGGTGATACGTGTGTTTGCCTCGCTGCTGCTGGAGCGGAGAGTCATCTTTGTGGCTGAAAAACTCAGGTGAGGCTCCACCACAGCCACTCAGTCCTAAGTATTACTTCATGGAATAAAACTCTATGATAGTATCTATGAGGAGTATATGAATATATATTCAATATATAAATATATAAACATACATACTGATAACCACTTTCATCTAATAGAATTACATGAGCAAAATCATAATCATAGTTATCATCATTATCATTTGCTCCTTTGCCCCTCTGAGTATTTTTGAGTCTTGTTCTTCTTGCATGGGGAAAGATTGGGTGTGTTATCCTTCTTTGACCCTTTGTACTTATTTTTTGATAATTTGTTCAGAACTAATAGATTATTTCAGAATGGATGATTTCAGGAATTTTTAACAAAATATTGCAGTCTCAGGACCAATGGAATGAACGTTCATTGAAATTGAATTCATGTGAGTCGTAATAGGCTTCAGCCCTCCTGACATCCTCAACATGGATGGATGGATGATTAGGCGGATAAATATCACTCATGGATGGAACTTTTGCAGAGCTGCATTTAGGTGTTGTCTTTAACGAATTCATCTTGTATTTCTAGATTGTTTTTTCCCTATAGAAATATTATTGGTATTAGAAGTGATATTTTCTCAGATTTTAAGATTTTCTGAAGAGAATTAGCTTAATGTGTATCATCCAACATACCTGGGGACAAAATTTCCTCTTCATGACTGACTTTCATTTTTTAAATTTCATTACAAAATAACTTAGTTGGCATGTCATGTGACTCCAGATATTATGATCATACAGACAGTCAAAAGACCACATACAGTTGTGCTGTGGGATTTTCAGTATTATGGCTTTTGTTGTTTTGTCAAAATTACCAAAACTTGACTGTCACACACCATCATATTGACAGTCAGCTTGTGTTCCTTAGCTTAACTCAACCAAGCAGGGAAGTGCTAAAAACTGCAGTTCTTTGCTGGCCCAAAAAGTGGTCAATCCCCATAGACCCTATGTTAGAGATTTTGTCTATAGCACACATGTATATTATATATTAAAGCTCTGTATTGTATATTAAAGCTTAATGTTTTGCTTTGAGTAATAGGTGGCTAACTACCTCCCGTCATCTCGGAGGGTGGTTGATACTCTCATGCATTCATAGCTACTTAAGTAGGGTGACCAGATTTCGGTAGTTGAAAAAGAGACCTTTTTTGTACCATCTCTCTGTAAAAGCCACACTGCAAAAGAAGGGATTCTTTTCCAAATGCATTGCATTTACTGATAACTGCAACAAAATGTTTGGACAAATGTTTGGAGCTGTATTTTTGCACATTTAAAGAAGTCCCTGCAGAATATAGCTCTTATTGGTGTTGGCTGTCCAGCGCACATTCTGAACAATTGTGTTCACCATGGTGCAGACACACTAGATATTGACATTGAGCAACTCATTTTCAAAATCTATTACCACTTTCACATACACACTGTCCACACAGAGAATCTGAAGGAGCACTGTGAAGTTTTTTGAGGTTGAGTTCAGAGTGAAACCCCAGACGGAAATAAGGAGAGAGCAGTTCTGCTGCATAAATTTTGACTAATTTTTCTTAAAAAATGATTCTTTAATGTTTCTGCTTTTTGAGAAATATTGGAGAAATTGACCTCTTTGGCCCCGAACATTTTATTCATGAGAGAACACTTTATACGTGCGGGGAAACGTTTTTTTTTCACGACTATCTAATAAAAGACAAGAGGAGATATCCATTGTAAACAATAAAGTTTGCAAACTAATTTTTCTCTTTATTTTTTGTAATAAATATATAATTTTTACCTGAAAAATGGTAACTAAAGCTAAAATGTAGTGGAGTAGATAGATCAAGTAGCATAAAACATATTCAACATGTCTTTAATTTGTTCTTTTTCTTCAAATTTTTTCTCTCTCTTCTCTTTCTCTGTGAAGGAGCAACTGTGTTTAGGCATTGTTGCAGTGGATGCACATGTGCTTTTCGCTTGTAAACACTGAACACACACGATTCAAGTCTACCCACTCACACACAAAGCAAAGTGACTGGTTTGGCAATGCAGATTATGTTTGAGACAGGCGCACAAAATCCCGGACGATTTTGGAAATCCCCCCGGACATTTTTTAAGGTCCCAAAAGTAGGACATGTCCGGGGAAAAGAGAACTTAAGGCTCCAGAAAACCAAGATGCCGATGGACAAAATGCCAAACTCAAAGCTTCAAAACAGTGGTCCACAATTCATTGGTAGTGATGTCACAGTTCTTTATATGCAGTCTTATATATGGTCCCTACTAATGGTGGCAGAATTGTAGATACTTAGCTAGTAATTTCTGACAAACAGGAAGATACACCTAGCTTTCTAGAAGTCAGTCTGGGTTTAAAAGTTGCACCAAGTGTGGATCTGATTGATTATAAGACGTTATTAAATGTTGATTAGAATCAGAAGGTCAGGCAACAGGTTATTTAGTCAGTCAGGCCAGATCTGATACAAGAAGTAAAGTGGGTCACAGAACTGAGCATCGCTGCCAGAGCAGATCAGGGTGGGGCCGATAAGATGTAAAGGGTCTCTAAGGACGCAGCGTCCCAGCCTTGTCTTCCACGGAATAGAGCGCCGCACTTTTGTAACGTTGCAGGCGAGGGTGGAGTGGGAGGAGATTCGAGTACAGAAGTAATCTCTCCATGTATCAGGGCCCAGTTTAAACAAACATCAGTGGGGGCAGTGACTGTTAGGGGAAGGAATGCACTTCCTGTGTGCACGACGCTGCCCTCTGTGATCTGTTGCTCTGCTGTCACCATTTGACATATGATGCCACGTTCACTCCCCGCGTATGAGTGGTGACACTCTCTGCGTCCCTCGAGTAAATCGGTCTAAATGCTCATTATCAGAGGTGATAGCATCAAGGAGTCACTGGGTGGGAATCAACAACAACACTGTATATTATACTGCCATGCATCATACTTGTTATAAGTGACAAAAACATACTTCTCAACTTAAAAAAAAAAATACTCAATCATCATAAAAGATTCAACCATAGTACATAATTTAATGCCTTCATTGTGTTCGTTTCATAAATGTGCAACAAAATAAACAGACTGAGCTTTTTAACAGAGTGCTGCCACTCATATATATAAAAGAAATTTGCACAAACCTAATTAACCATGAAGAAGAAAAACGGTCAAAATATCTTCAGTAAAAGTACATATAGAACCTATTGAAACTTCAAATTTAGTTACAGTAAACTGAAATAACTACACAAAGAAAATGACAAATATGAAATCTATAATTTTGTGGCTTAAATATAGTCACTGTCCTCAATTGATGCCTTCTACTGTCTGATCTGCTCAAACTATATCGTGTGTGTCTGTCTGTATGTGTGTGTGTGTGTGTGTGTGTGTGTGTGTGTGTGTACGTGTGTGTGTATGTGTGTGTGTGTGTGTGTGTGTGTGTGTGTGTGTGTGTGTATAAGCATGCATGCAGACATGCAGAGCTCCTGTGTTTTGGTTTCTTTTGACAAACAGTAACAGGGCCTCACTGCAGCATTAATGACTTCTATGATAAAAGGGCTGCTCCCACTGGGGCTCTGGTACATAATCCATTTACCAAAATACCTCGCCAGTAGAACATGATGTATATTTCTTTCTCTTGAAATGTATATCCAATGCAAGCAGGAACTGAGAGGAAAAGCTGTGTTAAGAACGAGTTCTCTGTAGGGTCTTCTGTCCTCCATATCTTTGCCATGTTGCGTTCACTTAACCTCAATGGAGGTTGTTGCTTCTACACGAAAACCTGCAGACACTTTAATATTTCTCTAATGAAGATAATTTTCTTGGCATTGTACCTTCTTTGAGAGTCAGTGTTGCAAAACAGGAAAGAATGGAAGAGTTTCAATTTCTTTTTAAGTGATCTTTCACCAAGGGCTGCCTGTAATAACACGTCGGATGCCTATGCATAAATTCATCATCAACTTTGCCTCTCTCTCTAATTGTTTAACTCAAGTGACCCGCAGACGCTGAGTTTCTTCTCAGTGCTGTAGACCCGTAACCAGCCTCTCTCGGTCCTTAGGCAAGAGGATTGTTGCCAAATTGTACGTCTGGATTTATCTCTGGGCATGGTGATGAAGTTCTCCTACAGAAACATTTTTACTGCATTTTTGATTTTAGTGACTTTCCCTGATGTGAGTCTATTGTTCAGGAGTTCTCAGCCCTTTTCTGACATGCCCCCCTTTGGAAGACAAAGAAAAGCAATCATACCCTCCTGAGCTTAAATCCAATACATATTTTATCAACCAAAAAGAACAAAAGTCTGTCTGTTTTTACTGTTGAATTGCTTTATTTCCCATGGCATTTCTTATGCACTTATACAAAAAAAAGAGCAAGAAATAGATGTGTTTAAAGATGTTTCATTCTTCCCTGCATTATAATAATTAGATTCAACACATTCAAATGATAGTTAATTGATTTTAGTAGTAAGGAAGAAGAGTGAGGAATGAAACGAAAGCTGAGAAGTCTTTGTATATGAGGAGGAGAGAAGGGAAAAGTCAAACGGAAGGTACTGTAGAGGTAAACTAAACAATAGCTCTAACAGCTTTTTCTCCGGGCCATGTTGAATTAATCATGCTCACTTCTCGGTAGTACAGCTTGTGTTCTTGCGTAGACCCTCTCTGCTTTCTCCTTAACGCTGGGCTCCAAAAGCAAACTCAAAACTGCTTAGTAAACTGAATAATAAAAAAGTTTAGATTTTGCTTTAGTTACAATCCTTTGTTCTGGAGGTGAGTTGGAGGCGTGTGATGCACCTACATGACCTGCAACTGCAGTATTGTGATAATAACCCTCAATACAGGTAGATATAATCACTGCTTTATTTATTTATTATTATTTTTTTTTAATCAGATTCATTTCATTTAATCCTTTTTTATTCTCCTACACTTTCAGTAACATGCTCTGCCGTGCTGGAATGAGGCCAACACCGCTTTTAACAACTTAACCAGTTTCCCATGTGGTATTTAACTTAGAGCTAGAGTGAAACCCACACACTGTAGACATGTGAAATGTTTCTGTTTTTCAAAGAAGAGAGGAGGAGTCTGCTATTACGAACAGCTGATTTTTACATCAGTGTCACTCTGGAGAATGTTTACATCAGTGAGTAGACACTCACGCAAACACACACACACACACACACACACACACACACACACACACACACCTGCACACGTTCATCTGCTCTCCAGGCAGCCTTGATCAAACTCAGACGTTATTGTGTTTTTAATAAGAACATGTATAGGGTTTCCCACTGGGAAGACGTTTTTCATTGTAAGATGGCTGCTGCTGCCGTCTGTGGAGCCAGAGAGCCAAGACTGAGAGCTGGTGGTGGAGAGACTTATAGACAGGAAGAGAGGGAAAACCATTTGGGGACTAAGGGAGTGAGAAACATTCTGCAAGAGGATAAAAATACACCCTTACAGCTACACAGCTTGTCACAGAAATTGTATAGGTCTATATGTTCTTTGCTGCCTCTGTGTATGTTTTCTGGCTGTTATTTTGAGCTTGGGAAGAGCTTTACCATCGGAGAACGGTTTTGCGGAGCTTTGCAGCACAGCTGGTGTCTGACAGCTGTGGTTCAGTTTTCTCTCTCGTCTCCTCTTCGGAATCAAGACGCATCAGCGCCAAGACTGGTTGACTCAGTGCAGCGCTTTACCAGAGCTGTGAAGCATGTGCTGGTAGAGGCTTTTGTCCCCCCTCCCTCCCTTTCTCTGACACAGAAATTTCCCCTTGTCCTCTGGGTTTCACTGACTAAGCCTCTCGATCCCATGTTTCCTGGAGCATCTGCCAGTTTAGCCTTACACACACTGAGCCAGTCCTTGCAGACCTACGAGAGCTAATATGTCAGGATTAGCTCCCAGTCCTCAGCACATAACAGCTCTGAAGAATCTTCTGTGCAGAGTTATCCTCTGCAGACCTGCTTCTTTTCTGTTTCCCTGGGATTCTCAGGCATAATTGCTTTTCTATTAAAGTAATTCTGTAATCAAGTTGAGTTATCATATTATAATCATTGACTCTTACTTTACTTGTGCGTGATGTTACATAGAATTGTTGGTTTACATTGTGGATTTGTTTCATAAAAGTTGCTCGACTCAATATTTTTATATTAATAACATTTTGGCTCCATATCTGCTTCAGGGTTTTTAGGTAAAAATTACGTAAGGTTAAAAAATTCCTTAAGTGATCTGCTGTTTCCATCATGTTGCTTTCTCATAAGCAGCAATGCTAGACTATAGCAGGTGATGTCTTTTCCCTTACATGAACTTAACAACAGTAAAACATTTTTTGCACTGTATGTCACACTAACAAACACACAGAGGCTCCTGCTGTCACCCAACCTTTAAAAAATGTGCCTTAATCAATCAACCAGGAGGTAACGTGTTTTTTAGTGAAATGTGTGTTTTGCACTGGTATCATAAAAATAAGAATGAGTTTGCTATGTCCTACTATCATTCCTGGGGCTTGTTTTTGCTCCTAAAGAAATATTGTGTGCTTTCATTGTGTGTGCGCTTGGATTTCTCACTGTGGAGGTGTTTTGTTGTAAAATGTGCGGTTGTGGATGGAGGCAGCTACATGTCTCATTAGCTGGCGAGCTAATACCTGGAGGATATTTCCAGTCGGATAGCACTATTCTGCTATTCGGCGGTAGCGGGAGAGAGGCAATGCACACTGGACCGGAATCTCTTAAAACTGCCCAGAATCTTTCATATAATAAAAACAGTCCACAGACTGTTAATAAAAAACCAAGTTGGGGAAGGTCTCATTTTTTTTTAGGTTTTCACCTGTTCACTCATGGGCAGCAAAATAAAAGATGAATGTAAACTGATTCAGAAATCTCACATTTAGTACGTTAATATGTACAAGGGCAGCTTTTTGCTTACACTAACAAAACAAAGACACCATACACCATATATACTGTATGTACATCACAAAACAACAAAGAAGTGTGTCAAATGCTGAAATAAAGGGGACATCTCATAAAATGTCCTTTACCCACTTGGCTGTTGCTTGCATGTAATCCACAGCTATAAGAAATCATTCCTGTTTGTATGGCTTTTATTATGGCCCATGTGTAATCTTGGAGTCTGAAGACTTGGTCTGGATATAGCAGGAATGTCCCTCACTATTTCCAGAGTTGAGTGGCAACCTCTGGAAGTGCAGCGTGTTTTCATTGCAAGTTCACCTTCTCCCACGAGTGTGCGGTTGGGGAATAAGTGTAATTGATCCTTTTGGTATCAGTGGTGTGTCGGACCGCGTGTAGCCCATGGCGGAGGTTTTCAGAGCTCTATGCCCCATCACTCCCTGTTGGAACTCGTCAAACCCAGGAGATGGGATCTGTTAGGAATTATCAGGCCCTCCTCAGGCAAATGGAAATCAGACCAGCCAAAGCAAAGCTGCAAGTGCTTCATGTTATGAAGTGAACTGGAAGAGGCCTGAAAAGGCCGCATGACGCTGTGGTTATTGTAGCCTTTGGGTTTTTACTGGTGTAATTCTATTTTACCCTGTCAAGAAAACACATTTTAATCTTGGCAATTTGACTCATGGGAAGTGGAGATGAAAAGGCCTGCAGGCAAACATATAGCCTGGGTTTGTTGTTTATCTCAGCACGTTCATTATGGATTCAAATCGTCTCTGGTCTCTGTATGTTCTTCAAAGGTTTTGCCTGCTGAAGCTGAAACTCAGTGTGAATGAGCTCACATAAAAGAGAGTAGCTAGTGTTTACTTGGATGTTCTGTCTACTGTTGATGACAGGAACCACAGAAAACATTCCTCATTAAAGTGTATATATCTCAAGTGGGGTGCGTTTGCATACCATGTTTGATCCCTGGTCTTGTTCTTGATCCATACTGATTTACTGCTCCAATATGTGTGTGTGTGTGTGTGTGTGTGTGTGTGTGTGTGATTGGACCCACAGTTTATTTTCACTCTCTTTGTGTACATGGACTGGACAGTATGTAGAGGACAGGGGGGAGGAGGGTCAGCCACTGTCAACAAGCGACGGATCGTGAGAAAGACGGGCTGCTATTTGTGATCTCGATGTTATACCACAGCTGTCGAAGTTAAACCAAAATGGTGCTTGTTGGTTATTGCGTCAACAAGCCTCCAGTTTAACTACAGCAACATGTCAGAGTCACGCCACCCGTGCAGATAGAGCAGAGTAATGTCATAATAACGCCCCAGAAGCTGTTGTCGTGTGGGTCCTTGTGAGAGATCTCTTTTGTCAAAGTGTCAGGACTGCGTGTCGGATCCTGCCGTCCCACACAGGAGCTGCAGGAGCAAAGTGTCGACGCGTACATAGTTGTGCTGTTACGGCTCATGTAAAAGTACTCTTTCAAGGAAAAGAGGATCATAGGAATTTAACTTTGGGAAAGAGCCTCGAGGTGAAATGCAACCTTTATAGTTTAAGTTATCCCCCCAGTCAATGATTTAATGATAAGGATTTAGATATTTTTTGAAGTAGTGGTGTTCTTTATTTTCCACTTTACGAAAGTGGTGGGCATGTTTTTTAGGAAAAACTCACAAATCCACCACTCCCTGTTCAGCTTAGGAAAACTACCATTTTTCATTATCTCCTGACACATCTGCCCTGCTTCCAGTTGAATCTGGTGTGGCCCTGACGTTGACTGATGTTGTGTGTCCTGGTCTTTCTGTGCAGCACGCTGTCCAGCTGCATGCTGGCGGTGGTGGCGCTGCTCTACCCCTTCTCCTGGCAGCACACCTTCATCCCCGTGCTGCCCGGGTCCATGTTGGACATCGTCTGCTGTCCCACTCCCTTCCTGGTGGGGCTGCTGTCCAGCTCGTTGCCGAAGCTCAAAGAGCTGCCTGTGGAAGAGGTAAGTTCACTCTCTCTGGATTCCCTCTAACCATCTGGATGCACTTTTCTTTCCCACACTGCGTCGTCTGTTATATTATCCGTAGATCACTTGTCCAGTCCGTCTCTCTTTTGTTCTCTCTGTGATTGAAGAGGTTTTTTATTCTTAATAGAGCACATCTCTGTGTTGGCTGATAAACTAAAGCACTGAAGGTTCTGTGTAATTACTTTCTACATTTCAGTCCCCTCTGCCTCTAGTCTGTTTATATTAGAACCAGCAGGTGACTTTCAAGCACAGGAAAGGATTCAAAACTCTTTCTGGTTTAGATGCTAACATTCAGATCTGCCTTTATACAAATCACAAATGGTGCCATGATTCACAATGATTGTCTCTCGCAAATCATTGAGAAATTTAGATGATGTTGCAAATGTGGTGAACAGCTTGACATTCATAATATTGTGTAGTTTACCTAATGTTGCTTTTTGTGGTAGATTTCTTTGAGTGTTTTCAATAGATTGTGTCCAAGAGTTTTTTGTTACTTTACTTGCAAAGAGCTATAAAATCCATGTTTAAGCACACACAGCAAGTCACCTTGTGTAGTTCTGGTTTAGCCAGTTGATAAAGAGCCAGTGCAGTAAGTTGCAGAGCAAAGCCAAAGCTGGCAGGCTACCTTCTTACAAACAGGTTTGGCAGGGGAATTTGACGGACCACTTCATCAGGACATAAAGAATAATAGCGAAATATGATGAGATGCTGGCTTTCATGACGTCTGCAGAGTAATACACTTTTTTCTTTTTCTTTCCGCCCGTAGGCCTTAATGGTCGACCTGGGAACTGATCGCTTCATCCGGCAGGTTTGTCTTTTAACTTGTGAAGCAAAAAACTTGAACATGGTTGAGTCCAAGTTAACCCAGTTTGATTCTATAGTCAAATATCTTGAATCAGAAGACTGCAGGCTCAGGGGCTTTATGGTCCCTAAATATAGTTTTATAGTTGTGTACAGCATTAGAAGTTCATCTATCCTTAGACTTGCGATTTGGATAAGAAAAAACTCCTCCAAACAAGCCTTTAACAGGGTAAAAATACACAAAAAGCTATAAAATATGCAGTCCTCTGATGTCAGTACTGTGTTTGTAGATGGATGACGAGGCTTCGCTGTTGCCGCGGAAACTTCAGGCGGCCCTAGAGCAGGCACTGGAGCAGCGGAATGACATCATCAACCAGGACTCTGACAGCGAGTCAGACGACGGTGAATAAATGACAAATCATCTTTATCAAGACAGATGTTTTGCCCTTTAATTAAAACAGTTGCTGTAGCTGAACATGTGCAGTCAATGTCTGTGTGAAACTCAGCGGTGAAACTGAGTCTCAGAGACGTCCCGTCACCCTGAGTCACTATCACTCACCTGAGGGGTGATATGGTGAATGATACTAAATTATAGACATTTACGTGTGATCCGCAAGGTGTTCGTTATTCTGAATAATGTGGTCGTAACAACCTGGCAGCAACCACATGTTCAATCATGAGAAGGAAAAAAAAACAATGAAACGTTATATGAAACGATAAAATTAGTACTTCTATACAATACATCAATTTCCATTACTTTAATTATGTGTCCCAAAGTTGCTGCTGTAGGTCGATATCTTCCTGCCTGCTGCCTGTGTATTTTTCTCGAAACAACAGCAACAAAATGCTTCACAGAGCAAAAATTAAGCCAAGAATATGGACAGTTCTAAGACAATAACAGAAAAGCTCCGTATTCATTCATTATTTTACACTCACCAAAGATGCAGCAGAGACTTTCTGTTTTCTGAACATCTCCCAACGTAAAACCACCAGCGAACACTTGTGTTAAATCTGCTGCTGTCAGTCACAGCAGACTCCTCACAAAGCCCTAGAGATTCCGTTCTTATGGAATTCAGCTATTTCTGTAATATTAACATATTTCTTGGCAGGTATAGTCACTCTAGTCTAGTTTCGCTTTTGTCCCTTCAGATTCAGCTCATACCCTTTAAGAAAGTTTTTGTCAGAAACCTCAGAGTTGTAATTCACTGCATGTTTGAAGTCATGAAGGTCTGGCCCCGTGCCTCCATAAACATGCTGAGACATTTAAATAACTTCAGGGTAACAACATTTACCATCAGCAATACTTTGGCTTCACTGATGTAACAGAAATAGTTGTAAGAAAGAGGGAAATGTATTGTTTCTTTTTTTTGTTGGTTAATTGGATTCAGGCTGCAGTATTATGAGATACTGTAGGTCCACGAGTCTCCACACGGTTTACATGAGAAGCAACTAGTTTTTATTGCTAGTGTGGCTGTGAGGGTTGAGCCAAACCACGTCTCCACTTTAATCTGACTCTGACTTCTCTCAGGCCACAAAGTCATTTGGCTTTTTTCATTTCATCCCAATTAAATATGAATTACCTGTAGTGGATAACACCTTTATATACTTAAGTAGTAACGTGAATACTCTCCTTTCGCTCATGTCCACAGAGTACAACTCCTTGAACAGCCTGGTGTCAGAGGCTTTCATCCGCTTCTTCCTGGAGACGATCGGCCATTACTCCCTCTTTATTGCTAGCAATGAGCGTGGGGAACGCGTTTTCCAGAGGGAGGCCTTCCGCAAGACGGTGGCGTCCAAGAGCATCCGCCGCTTCCTGGGTGTCTTCATGGAATCACAGATGTTCGCAGGGTTCATTCAGGATCGGGAGCTAAGGAAGACCCGGGCTAAAGGTAGACTGCCCTGCCCACACTGTCACTTACTTCTCTCGTAAAAGTTTGGAGGAACAGGCTGCATTTTCCACTATGCTTTCCCAGCACTGCTCCAAAGGCAGAATCTGCACTAACACTGACCTCTAGTGGCTTCATGGCAGACATAGATAGTCAAAAGTCAGAAGTTTGGAGACACTTTCTCATTCAAGAGAGTGGAAGGTATATGTCAAAACGTGTGTACTATGCAGACAAATATATGTTAATATCTCGTATTGCTCTTTTGACAGGTCTGTTTGAGCAGAGGGTGGATCAGTATCTGGAGGAGCTGCCCGACACAGAGCAGAGTGGAGTCAACAAGTTCCTTAAAGGACTAGGTGAGTCCTGCAGGAGTCACGCAGGGCTGAGCTCAAACTACGGGCTCTCATTACAGAAACATTAACTGCTTATTTTATCTCAACTTCTCAAGAATGGAAAAGTACAATCTTCCTATTACTGAAGAAATTCTTCACTCTTTGTCCTCTCATCTCAAACCGTGTATCTTTCTTTAACTTGACAAATCCAAACTAAAAATGTAAACTTGATTCTTGAATAAGCACTGGTCCCATTAGGCCTGCAGCTGTGTGTAGAACATACAGGAAACTGTAATGTTAAACCATTGGCTGTCTCACTGTAGCAAGTTTGCTATAATATAATGACAAAAAAAGACGGTGTTCAACGACGTAGCATGTTGTAATGGTTTTAGCCAGTACATTGATTGATTAGCTATTTAATCACAATATAGTGGCATTCTTATTGTTTGAAAAAAGTGTGTGCTAAAAGTAAAACTATTTGAATGTACTAATGTGTTAAATTGTCACAACCACAATGTAAGGCCTAGTCAAGAACTACTCCATTCTATGTTAGTGGACTCTGACTAAACTGGGACTTTTTTCAAATATATACTAAAGTACACTAATCTACAAGGTGATTTGACGTAATTTAATATTTCAGAATACACAGTTTGGATATTGTTATAGGATATTTTAGTTGTATTATCCAATATAATAAAAGTATATCACTAGTATAATCCAAACACATTTGAAGCTAAATAGAATTTTACAAGTGTAATTGATGAATGTATTTCAACTATAATACTAACATAATACAGATGACATGAATAGAGCATTGTTCATAAATTGCTAGAAATATATGCATAATAAAACTTATATGTGAAGAAAGCTCACTGGAGCACTCAGATGATTCATTGTTGGTAATATCTCTTAATCAGTCACTGACTAAAAGTCATCTGACTTCAGGTTCAACAGTGATGCTATCACTTTTGGCATTTTTTTCATCCTAATATAGGGTTCCTAATGTAGGAAATTCTTAAATAAGGATGGTTCTGTAATGGATAAATTCCTATATCTAAATTTATGTCAATGCAGTTAGGAAACATGTTTCTGTAATACCAAAAATCCTAAAGGTAATCCTAAACTGAGGTAAGATGATTTCAGACCAAGAAAGTCTTCAGGAGATTCAAATGCAACATACAACCCCAAAAGAGAAATTCTAATATTTCTTTCTCTGACTTTGTCTAACACATTAAAACAGTCCTTTCTGAGGCATCAACAGACCAGTTTTTACTCTTGTTGCTAAACAGAAGGTCCAGATTTTATGACCTAAGTATCTTGTAGTGAAGACATCGTCCACATTCATGACATAGATTTGAAGTAGCTGATATTTAGATTTCACAGATGGAAAATTGAGGTTTAGTTCAACCCAATACTCCTGTAATCTCAGTCCAGCTTCATCATAGGTTGTGTAATACCAAGCCTTACAAACATACATTACTGCCACTCACCCTCTGACGTGTTGTCCATATATGTTTTCTTTGTTTTTAGGAAGCAAAATGAAGTTTCTCCACAAAAAGAACTGAACTGTTTTAAGTCGTCTGCCAGCAGCGTGCCACCAACCGAAGACCTGATGTCCCCAATCTCTGCATCTTGATGATTCTCAGTTTCTCGTGTAAACTTGTACATATTCCACTGCAAGCTGACTGTGATTCTCTTCAGTGTATGTTTATAGTACCTTATGAGATAGCGATAGCAGGACGGTACACGATGAGTGAGCCGTAGAGTAACCACTGATGTCCCGGTGTGCTTGTAAAGAGTGTTATCAGAATGCATGAGCATGTGCGACTTCATATGGGCATAGATGTACAGTTTCCATGTTTTCATTTCGCATTATTTCACAACAGCGTTATCCTCTGTTTAAGGAATGTAGAACCTATTTTAAATTGTACATGCATCAAGACAATGAAGAAGATAATTGTAACTGTTGAGAAAGTCTTTTGCAATCTTTTATTAAAAAAAGATCATTCAATTGCAGAAAATGGCCTAGTGTACTATTGAGTTCTGTAATGATATAAGTTACATGCTTGTGTGGTTTAAAGGTGAATCTGAGAACCACACGTGCCCACCATCCTGAAGTTGCTTTTATTTTCATTGCTACTTCAGGAAAAAGCAGAATGTTATACATTTCCTGCTGAATAACCAGTTTACAATAACAACCATCAGGCTTTTTAGTGCTTTTGTGTTATTGTCTTGCATAAATAAGGCCCAAATCATATGGATATCTCTTTTGTAAAGAGAAATATGCAATTCACATTTTGTCACATGATAAAAAAACATTTGTTTACATGTGACAACTCACTGACAGCGTCCCCCTAAGCTATGCATTAGAAGAAGCTGGTAAGATCCCAAAAGGCACAGTTAGTCTAGCACCAGCTACCACATGCTGCTGGTAACCTAATTACGTCTGTGCACATCACTCTGGTGGCTGTCAGTGCTCGGCTGTTATTAGCCTCCTAACTGAGAGGCTCACTCTGGAGTTCAGCCGCCATATTACATTTCCTCTGCTTGTGGCCTTTATGGCAATCAAGGATGACATTAATGTCAGGTAAGTGTGTTCCGTGTGTAAGATGAACCTGCACACCAAACTGAGATGAGTTATCGGGAAGCAGGAAGTGAAACTATAAAACTGTACTATAGATGCACTCTATTTCTACTTTGGGAAACTTTATGTTACATTACATTGTATTCCTTAATGTATGTCCTAGTCCATGCATGTTAAAACATGCTGGCTGGTTTGGGTCATAGGTTTTGTGTTATGTCACCACATCTCAGTTATATGCATTTTTCACCTCACTACATTTATTTGACAGCTGGCTGCATCTGCAGAGAGATTTTATTTAACATGTAATAAAATAATAATATATCGTTAAACTAATATAAAATGCAGGTCACACCATTAATAATATCAATGCAATAATATAATATGATCCTATTATATATATTAGGCTATATCACGTTTTCTGTATGAACATTTGGTAAATAAATCATAAAAAGCAAAATGCTGAATTTCTTTTGGCTTTTTTTGAGGATTTTTTTAAATCATAGTATT
Source organism: Eupleurogrammus muticus (assembly GCA_036785175.1). NCBI lineage: Eukaryota > Metazoa > Chordata > Actinopteri > Scombriformes > Trichiuridae > Eupleurogrammus > Eupleurogrammus muticus. The sequence goes on along the minus strand of JAYKQN010000002.1, from coordinate 14,117,004 downwards.
CAAATTGTATTTATCCAAAATATAATTACTATACATACAGCCATTCTTTTAAACTTTAGAAGAATACCTTTTGTTGTTTTTCATCTTTGTTAATGATCAGCATCAATGTCACAAATAAAATAATAAACAAAAACTAAGTATTCTAGTACCTAGGGTTGCAGGTTACAAACAACTCTTGAAAAAATCAAAATACAAACTGGTGCAGAATTAAACTATTACATTAAATTGGGAGCATGCATTTTAGGTATTGACAGTTTTTTTTATTTCATGGGTTAGCTACTGTCTACTCTACTTCCATTTTAAAGCAAATAAAAGTAAAAGCAAAAGCAAAGTAAAAGTATGCAAGATTTCAGATAAATTTACTCAAAGTATTATAAATATTTAGTTTTATATTTTCTGTGTGTGGTAGTTTTGGATAGACATCAAATAGTTTTTACCCCTTTTTAGCCTCAGACAATTATGTATTTATCATAAGTGTAAAACAACATGACGAGGAGCCACAGTTATACAGAGGGTATACAAGAAAAAACATTTGTGAAATACAGGATTAATATTGAACAATAAGCTCATTATATATTATGTCATGCATTAAAAAATGAATAAATATATGCAAATAAAGCTGTCAGATAAATGTAGTGGGGTAGAAAGTACAATAGTAGTAGTGTAGTCTGAATAGAGGATTAAAGTGTAAAGACGCATCACATAAAATACCTCAAAATTGTACCTAAGTACAGTACTTGTGTAAATATATTTTGCTACTTTCCACCACTGTTGATCCATCCATCCATCCATTGTCTATCCCGCTTATTCCCTTTCGGGGTCGCAGGGGTCTGCTGGAGCCTATCCCAGCGCGTTAAGGCGAGAGGCAGGGATACACCCCAGATGGTCGCCAGCCAATCGTGGGGCACACACACCATTCACACACCATTCACTCTCACACTCACACCTATGGGCAATTTAGAGTTTACCAATTAACCTGAGCATGTTTTTTGTATTGTGGGAGGAAACCGGAGTACCCGGTGAAAACCCACGCAGACACGGGGAGAACATGCAAACTCCACACAGAAAGGTCCCAGACCCAGGCCCAAGGCGGGTCTTGAACCTGCGACCTTCTTGCTGTGAGGCGACAGTGCTACCCACTGCTCCACCGTGTCGCCCCTACCACTGTTGATATAGTGAAAAAAATATGTTCTAGTTTCCTCCTATAATTTGTAAAGTCAAACATTACATCCCCAACAAAAAAAAGCATCATGAACATTAATGCCAACAAATGTGATCATAAATAAAACTAAAAGCAGCTCGACATGATAATTATAATTAATGATGTTGAATAAATCTGTGTAACTTTGTCCCGACACATCCTCAACACTTCACCAGTGTCCTCGCTACAGCTTTGAGAAACGTCAGAAGAATTGCATGAGAACGACTATAAAATCTCACGATTAACTACGAGACTTGCAATCTCCAAAAAATTTGGCCGGGCCAAAGATCGACATCCGAGAGAGAGAGAGAGAAAGAGAGAGAGGGGAGGAGGGGGGGACACTCGGAGATGATGAACGGGTCAAGGTAAAAAGAGAAAAAGAGCGAGAGAGAGTGTGTGTGTGTGTGTGTGTGTGTGTGCGGACGTGCACGCGGGCAGGACACTGACATGATGCTCTGCAGACAGCCTCGTCTCCCGCGGACCGAGAACAGCTGACATCCCCCAGCTCATGTCTACTTGATAGGATGTTTCGCACGGGGACGTGCACTTGAGATGCGGAATCGATCCGTGCGCACGCGCGCAGTTTCTGAACGCCTCGTACTTGCGCGTGTGCGGACTTTTGCGCGTGTGCGCCTGTTTATGTGTGTGTGTGTGTGTTTTTTGGGGGGGGGAATCGCGGCGCGCACGATGCCATGATAGGGGCGTAATCTCATGCGCACTTTCTGAAAAATAACATCACGCTCAGTGATGCGCCGGAGGTGAGGCTGAACGTGCCGCTGAACGCAGAGGATGCGGGGGCAGCCGCAGCTCTGACTGACAGCCCCGGGGACGCGTTCATAAAAGTGCCGTCAGGCTGACACGTTTCTGAACAGGTGGGACATGAACGCACCATAAGGAAAAGCACTGGAAATCCCAAATTCCCACATCTTAACAGTGAGTAACAAGACACACACACACACACACACACACGTTTTGAATCATTGCAGGCTACATGATGGCAGTCAGTGGTGGGAAGTAACTAAGTTACTAAAAGGCAGCAACATTACCACATCCACTGTTACTATAAGCTAGGGAGTGTGTGTGTGTGTGTGTGTGTGTGTGAGTGAGTGAGTGAAGGGCACAAAACTGTTTATTTGAAGGAAACTAGAGAAGTAGAGGCTAGGGCTCCCACATTACCTGACTTCACCCGCTTGAGTACTTCCATCTGATGATACTTTTACATATCGGAGGTAAATTTTCCATTTTCTACTCCAGTGCAAGTTATTTTTCAGATCAATATTCATAAAAACATGTGATCCTGATAATAATAAGTAATACCACCCAACAGTATAAATTGTTATTATAGCTTAATGTTGACAAATTTAAAATGCTACCTAAACAACAGTCAGTATTATAGTGCAATAATAAATGGATTGCAATTCATTTTTTTGCAGTTATATTTCTAGTACAACCTAAATAATAAGCTTACATAGTGACACCATGAACCTGATTGCAAAAATGAAGATGAGTCTGTGGTAAAACTTCTTCTAAACTTCACTAGTTTACAGACCTACTGATTAGTTAATTAATTATGACGGCACTCAAAACAAGTTTTGGTTTTCAGAGTCCAAATTCCCTTTAAAACTGTCAAACTTTCAATAATTCTGGGAGAGAAAGGCTTAATAAATTTCAAGAAATTTTGCTTAAAAAGACGAAAATTGAACCTCAAATTCATATATATATTAATAAAATAGCTTGAAATATATACACTGGTCAAGAATTCTGTGTTGTTTGTATTTTCCTCTAACCCTTTCATCTCATTTCTAAATAGGAATTGTTGACTCACGCAATAACTAACTTTGCAGAAAAAGTTACTTAAAACTAATGTTTGTTCAGTTGGATGTTTGAACTACACTGTGCAGAATGATGTTCATCTGCAGACAGTGAAAGTGTGATTGTGAAACTTTATAACATTTATTACAACTTTGTTACATGAACCATACATTTATAGATGTTTTGTATTACTTATTGTATGTGTATGTTCAGCTTGGTATGTTAAAACACGATGGTTGTTTGAGTCATTCATATATGTTCTTTAATAAAGCTGTAGTTGATGAAACTATCAGATTTGGTCAAAGGTCACGGATTACATTTTCTCTACCACATCTCAGTTATATGCACAACATCTGCAAGGAGATTTTTTAAACATGTAATACATTTAACTATAAAATGCTGATGTGAAACGTGAATCTTACAGTGCAAAAAACACTGAGAATAGACTTTACCGTTTGCTAGGCATGTAGAACAACTGTAATTAAGGGAGAAGGATGTGATGTAATTAGGAAAAAACACATAAGACACACATTTTAATTCAAAGCAGAGCGTCTTTATATGTATCTTAATACATGTCTGCAGGGGATCTTTAATGGCACGAAAATATGTCAGAGCTGTGTGTTCTTCTGCCAAGCGGGTAATTAAATGGCTCCTCTAACTACATGATGCAAGTTTTAAAATGGAAGATCTCTAAATGTCTAAGAGTGAGGCGGCACAACAAAAGGAAAGTGAAACTACAATAGCAGGCAAGCAGAACTAGCGAGTGGATCTGCTTTAATTGATTGATAGGATGCATATTGAGCTCCCATCAGCTGTAGAAGTTCAAGCACCACATAAAGTACAAAATATGTGTTACGTCGCATCGACTGGAGCTGACATCCTGAGTAAAGTCCTTCACCCGGGCAACCCAAATCCATTCATACATTTCTGAGTTATTATCATTCATTAGGGATTTATTTATTTTCAAGTGCAGTCTTCTGACAACTCTTTTCTGTGGGTGAATTTCTCACCAGAGCAGAACTTGAGCTGTTTGAGGAGAGAAATGGTGAACGTGTCTGAATAATTTAAGCCCGGTTAAAGATAATCCGTGATCTCATCAACCCGGTGTTAATAGATGTTACATATGGGTGCTTTCAAGGGGGAGATCTCTGCTCAGGGTTCTATTATTGTGACATCTCTCAAGATGGCATGCATAACTGGTGCCGGGTTGTCTTAGCTGTGCGGGGAAGCTGGCGGGAGGTTCTGTTTGAAAGACAAATGCGTGGAGGGTGCCCTGGAGCTGGGCGAACAGGAGGCAGGGTGCACTACGACTGGCTAATTGTGTTTCAAATTGGGTCTTTGAGTGCACAATGGGGAATGGGATTGCTCGAAGCTCCCCGACGGAAGCACCCAAGGATGAGAAAGTTGTCAGATTTGTAGGTCAGGCTGCAGGGGTTGTTGTCGGGCAGACCCGCACACGGCTTCAGATGTCGCAGCAGCTTCATTTTGGGCTCTACCCGACGGTGGGCGAGTGCCTTAATCTTCAATTGGTTTCAACAGCACCATGTTGCCCAGTTCTGCTTTCCGTCTTTCATCTTTTTCTAGATGCAGTATCAGTATCAGTCAGAGCAGAATCCTCCCTGTACCTAAATTTGAGCTCATTTCCTTCCTCTAACGGTATTTGTGATTTTCTCTGATGTGCTGTGTTAAAGTCTTAATTGATTTCACAGTGTTAGAGGGAATTACAGGAGTGTATCCTAGTCCCATCTGGAGCTTATCAGCGCCTGACCTGGTTTCGGTGTGCTACGTTGGCGTGCAGCTCCACTGGGACCTGTCCCCTCCTCGTGCTGACAAAGGGATGAGGAAGAAGGCCACGGCCGACCCAGTATAGCCCAAAACAACCCGAGCTTCACATCACCCAGTTCTGCCTCACACTGCTTGCTCTAAAGACCTAAACAGTGCTTACAGGACAAATCTTCCTTCCTTCCCACATTGTAGGTCACTTGGTCTTCCTCTCTCCATTTTGGAAAGCGCTTCCGGGGATATTTTGCCCTACAAAAAAATAATTGTCTTATCTCCCTAATTCCCAATTATTATGCACAGGCTTATTTAAGAAAAAGGATTAGACTGTCTCCTTTTTTTTGTCAGTGGTTGCACTAGCAAGCAGGGGACGAATTTGAACGTGACACTCCTCTTGTGTACTGCAGCGAGGGGGTCCTACACATGGATGAACTGGAGGAGGAGAGAGCACAGTGAGGCTGTCATGTAAGCCGCGTCCTCTGGGGCTCGCTCTCGGTGCGCGCCGCTTCCTGCTTCAGGTAGAAGCCTCAGTGTTTCTGCTGCCGAGCATCGGGCTGCTCCTTCTCCTTCTCCTTCTCCTCTCCCTCCCACCGAGCAGGCGACTCCGCTCTCCAAGGCACTGAAATGGAGAAGGTAAATCTTTTCTTTTGGCATTGTTTCCTATCTTGATTTTAACTTCCCTCTTTTTGACACAAGTTGAGATTTTTTATTTGTTGCGCAGCAGTTTCTGAGTTTGCATTCTAGGTCCTGTGCTTAAACTCTTTCAGGGTCAAACTAGGCCTTTTTTTCTGTGGGTGGTGCATGTTTCCTATGTTTGTGTTGGTGTCTTGCCACCACAATAGACTGGCCAGATATTAGGAATACCCCTGCCACTGTAGAGGATGAATTTCTCCACAGGGAATATAACTTTACTGTGCCTCATATTTTTTTCACTGCTTTTATAACAGAATCAGATATAAACACAACATAAAACACATAAAACATTTTGAAAATTGTGCTCTTTTCATTTCAACAGCATTTTTATGTTTTGTTTTTATTATTTTTTCCATTTATATACATCATGATGTTTAAATGCTTCTGGTTGAAAGATGGAATCGGTAGAAAAACTATGCTCCTGTAGTTGCATCCCATTGATGATTCACAAGTCTTGCTTTCACAAGTGCAAGAAAAAAACTCTCTGGAATGTGACTCTTCCTAAAGTAAGGTGGCAACACATTCTGACATATGCCGCCATGTCTTTTTATCACATGTGTTTATGTTTTTGACAACGATTGGGGGGGGCTTTTCTTTGTGTGTCTTGTCAGAGCTGCTCAGAGTGTTCGGAGCCCACACTTGCACAGAGCCTGTGCACACTCTGCAACAAGTGGTTGTGTTACCAGTGCACAGACGTGCATCAGCATCAGCGAGCTCCATCGGCGTCACCGTACGCAGAGTTGCACCAACAGCAGAGGCCGAGTGCAGCCCAGTGTCCTGACCTGCACCAGAGAGGCTCCAGCTCCCTGCCCCCAACCGGACAAGGCAAGCACGGCTATTTACATATATCAAGAGCGTGTTACCTCCACTTCGCTCCCTCTCCAGGGCCCATATGACAGATTATTAGTGGGGCTACACGGTCTGTCTCTCCCCCTGTCACCTAAAGCATCTGCTTTGTTTTCCTTCTCGTGCCCTTTTTGTTTGTTTATCATGTCTTAGGAAGAATCATTGCAATGAACCGTGCATGATGTCAGTGAAGGTTGATAATTGTTTCTGGAGACACCTTTTTTTTAACACATGGCCCAGATTCTAAAAGGACCTGCAACATTTAATTTTTGCTAATATTAGTGTGTTGCTATTTCAGGAGCATCCAGCATGTGTGGCAGCTTTGTACCGAGCTGCTTCTGCAGATATGCTCACAGAGATCAAGTCAATAAATCACATTGTGAAGGCTTGAGACACCTTAATCGTGATGTTTCTTTTGTGTATTTGTGAGACAATACCGTGTGACTGCGCTGACAGGATGTGGTCAATCACATTGGGTTTCTTGCACACAGGATGATGCGCAGTTCTCTGCCACAGATGTGTGTTGAGCAGCCATGCACAGGCAGCGGGGGGCGGGGGTGGAGGTGGGGGGTGGCCAGCAGAGAGCAGTCGGGCTGCGCTCATTAGCCCCAACCAGCTACTGCTAGATTAACCTTCTGTGGGACACCAGTTGCTACCGTCAGTGACCTATTTAGAAAGGTGTGAAAGATGCTTGTGAGCGCCTGTTGTGTTATCATGTGTAGTTGCTGCTGCATCAAAGACAGGTTGGGTTAGCGTTGAAATATAGTTCACTTGGATCCTCTTCAGTCTTCTACGCTGTAACCTCAACCTGCAGCCTAATTTCCCACAGTTGTACTGTCTTTGTATGAAAGTACAGATCAAGGTCAACATTGATATTGCATGCATGCAAATAATTCAATTCAATTTCATTTCAATTTATTTGCATAGCCCAGAATCACAAATCACAATCACAAATGGGCTTTACACTTTTACAAAAGCAACACAACATCCCCTGTCCTTAGACCCTCACATCGTACAAGGCAAAACTCCCTAAAAAAACCTTTAACGGGGGAAAAAAACACCCACAAAAATAACACAGGAGGGATCCCTCTTCCAGGACGGACAGGCTGCAGAAGATGATGATTGCAGGTGGAAACATTACAGGGAAAATTGGATATTACAATTCATCAGTTTAATGTTGAAACCCCACTATCCAGCCATGCAAGTTTCAGTCATGCAAGAGAACTGTTTGAAAAAGGGTCAAAAGCAAAGCTGCAGAGAACTCAATTTTTACTTTCTACTATCATTTTTAGGTTCAGCCCCAAAAAATAGTTTCCCATAATGCAACTTAATAGTGAAAGTAAATTTCCACGTCACTTAAACTCTTCATCCATAGTTTGATAGAAGGTTTTCTGTTATACTTTTGTGCTCCCCAAGTCTAAGCAGATATTACTTTGTCTCTATAACCTTTATGCCATCATCAGGGCAATTTGAGAAAGTTCTAGAGACATTATTTGGTTTATTTCCCTTTTTTAAACATGCTTAAAATAGTGCCAGTACAAGCGTTTGTTGTGTTCAAATGCAAATATCTTCTGAGAGTCCTTTAATCCTGCACGGAGCTGTCTGTGGGTGTGAGTTGCTAGTCGACTGTTGCTGATGCTCCACGCTCTCTCCCTCCCCCCTGTTTATTTTTGATTTTTTTTTTAGGCCCGGGGTCGTATCCTTGTTCCCTCCTCATGTGCCACTCTCACAGACAGGAGCCCTTGGAGCTGTTTTGTGAGTCATGTGACCTTCTGTGCTGTAGCAGCTGTCACCTGTCCTCCCACAAAAACCACAGGTCAGTCCTCTGACACCCAGCACAAGGGCACTACAGCGAGGGGCTAAACACAGGTCCAAAGCCTCGCTAAACGCCCTGTCACTTTTATCATCGCTATCTGCATACGCTACCCTTGGCCCGTCTAATGCCTTTCAAGTATTCATACGCTTTTGTTTCCTGTGATGTTAGTAGTACAGAAGTTGCCTTTGAGGTCACCTGCATAATGTCTTATTCCCAGAGGAGAAGCAAATTTAATTCTGGTTTTCTTTGAGCCCGAGTAATAAATTAATAAACTTTCATCTGGCTGATGCCGTGTTCTGGTGCCTCTTGTGTTCAGGGTGGTGCAGATTGGGAAGGCCCTACAGGATCAGCAGTGGCTGTTCGAGAGCCTGATGGTGCAGGTCGAAGAGAAGAGGTCTGCAGTGGAGAACAATGCCAAACAGATAGAGGACAGGTGGGTTTAGACAAGAAATACACAAGTCTGACACAAAAAAACAATTTATTTAGTGTTGAATATAGAAAACTAATGCATAAATTAATGTCTGGAATAATACTCAAGTCTTCTGTTTTAGGGATTCTTCTACTAGTAGTGAGACATCTACTTTCTCCATTCCTTTCTTTGTAGAATGCATGGAGCAAAAATTGCACACAGAAAGGCAGAGAACCAGATTAAAATGGCAAAGATGATTATGATGAACGAGCTTAACAAACGAGCCAACCTATTAATAGAGCAACTGGAGGTAATTACTTTCTCTTTTCTTTCCTTCAAATCGCTCAGCCAGCCATTGTGGTACATGCAAAGAATCTGTGACCTTTGTGATGTAATCAGTCCTTAACGCAAGCAAACAAGAACGTACAATAATTTGTCGAACCTGCTTAATCCAACATCTCAGGAACTACTGCGTATCTGCCAAAAGAAAAAGCAATGACTCCCTGCTTACATGCAACTCCATGCATTTTACTGGTGCTTGCAGAAAATCTCTGAGGACTTCCAGCAGCGTCTGGAGGACCAGCTGCAGAGGGCAATAGAGCTATGTGGCCAGCTGGAGCACATGCAGAAGTTCATCACCTGGGCTACAGCCCACCATTGCAGAGGCCCGGTGCTCTTCAGCAGGCCTCTGGTATGCTGACAGGCCAGGAAACACATGGCCACTGTCTATGTCCTATGAGGAAGTAGTAATTAATTTCTGTGCTTCTTCTTCTTCTTCTTCTTCTTCTTCTTCTTCTTCTTCTTCTCTTTTCCTGAACTCAGGTAAAGGAATTGTTAAGCTTGCTGTTTGCACACAGTTACAAGTGTAGGTTTATTTTAAAAGGGGAACTTCACCGTTTATGCACATAAAGGATAGTCAGCAGTCACACAGAGTTGTACTCAGTACAATGCTCTCTATAACTCTAGGGGAGCAATGTTATCCTGTGTTTTTGACACCTTGTTGATTATTTTCTTCTTATATTCAGAAAATAATATGTTGAAGTTGTTGTCTCTCCAGGTGTTTATTGAGGGCACATCTATTTTTTTCCATTTCACTATGCAGGATGATGTTTGCATACAAAAGTTTCTGACAGTTATAGAAAATAATTGTTCTTCTTTCAGATTTCACTCCAGATGCAGCAGCTGCTCGAGCCGTTGCTCCACCCTGACTCTTGGAGCCCCGTGAAGATCAAATTCAACTGGGATGCGAGTTACTGGATGAAGCAGATTTCCTCTTTAGGTAAAATAAATGTCATTGAAGCAAGCTGGAACAATACAATACAATATGGTGAATTCTCACCAATTGAAATAGGAAATACAAATACAAATGTAATAGTATCAAAATGAAATATTCTGCCTGACAGAATTATGTAAAAAAATGAAAATGTCTTTATCATAAAATTATTAATGTTTTCAGTATACTGTATTATTAATATTAGTATTTTGCAAAATGAGATAAGTACCATTCCATCATCATCATAATATTATTGTATACTGTTGCTCTGCAGGCCAGCTGACTGTTGAGGGAGGAAACTGCCCCTACCCTCAGAGTCTGGCCTGCTCCAGCATTCTGAGGCCGCAGCCTATCCCCTGCATGGCTCTGCCGTCGGTGTGTCACCGAGCACGCGAGGCGGGCTGTGGCTACCAGCCCTGCTGTGAGCCCCAGGTGTGTTGCCTGCATGGCATTCCCTCTCAGCCGGATCTGCCCAGCCTGGACAAGAGCCAGGTGGGAGCCACGCTTTGCAACTCCAGCTGTGTCCAGCCCAGCCGGCTCTCGGGCTCCCTGCACCAGAGCCAGCAGTTCCAGAGGTGCTGGGACTCAAACAGCTCCTCGGCCTTACAGCCGTCCTCCCAGTCGTCGCCCGTCTCGATCATGGGACCCATCCAGCTCAACGGCAGCCGTGGATCCTCCAACCAGTCACAAGCCGCTGCCTCCCAGCCCCTGTCTCAGGCTAAATCTTATATCTATCACCAACACCAGAGGGAAGCTTGTCCCGAGAGCCAGGATCAGACAAGTGCAGACCGTAGCAGGCAGGACCAGATCCACATGCATGGCCAGCGTCAGGGGAGGCTGTCCACCAGCATCACGGCCGTAGACGTCATGACTGAAGAGGACTGGGAAGACAGATGCAGAGCGGAGGAGAGTCATGGACCGATAGCTCTGGTCGAACACAGGGAGCTACTGGACGAGGAGCTGCAGCAGGACAAGACGGAGCAAAGTCTGGCCCACTTCCGAGTTTCTCCAGAGCTGAGAAAAGAGCAGCAGAGGACGAGACCTGCACTGACGGCCAGAGACCACCGGGATGGACGGGTGAGACGTTAGGTTAAGCAGACATCCTGACTGATGAGGCACTTTTTTTTTTTATAGCTTTAGCATCCTATTCACATCATTTGTGGCAAGAATCTCACAAGTTTGTTCTGGAACACATACAGTATAGTGATATTTATAACAGTAATATGCAGTAGGGTCCAACAGACTGAGAAAGTCTGTATGGAACTTTGCTGTAAACTACATCATACGTAGAAAATTAATATTAGAAAATGAATATAGAAAAAATGTATTTGATAAGAAAAACGAGGGATACATTCAACCTATAACACATGAATGTACTAAAATGTCTTATTTAAACACTGTTTGCCCTGCAGACTGATATAGATACAGTATAGCGAAGCGACATAGTTTCAGAGTTATAAATTTAACAGCAGCAGTTGCTGTTATTTTCTGTATGGCGGCTTTCATCTTTTTCTTTTCACATGCCGTTGCAACGTTTTTAGTAAACCACACAACTCTGTTTGTGCACATCTCTCCAAACCACATGGTCCTGGTCAGGTTCAAACCTATTTCCTGTACAAACAGTAATACACAAATAACAAAAAAAAAATGGCCGCTCGATAGGCAACAAAGTCTAATTTGGAAATAATAAATTAAGTAACAAATGCAATTCGAGTCAGAGCCATTATTATAATCTATAAATAATCTAAAGTTAAAAAAAATGTTTTTTATACCATAATGATTACTTTCTAAAGACGACAGCTCACAAAAAAAACTAAAAATTAATTGAAGTTGGACTGTTAATAGTAAAGCATACTAGAAGGAATGAGTAATAATTACATTCCTAAGTATTCTCAAGATGTCCTATGACAAACACAAACATGCAGTGTTTTCAAGTCACGGCATCTGAAAACAACATGAAACCACTGGGGCGCAGTCATCTATGTACTTAACCTGTCATTAATGAGTCACTGAGGGAATAGTGGGAGCTGCCAGTTTGATTTCAGCTCTGGTTAGCTAAGATACATTTCAGCAGCACCCCATCGTTCCGCAGAGAAAGGATTATAGTCTATTTTCCCTCCATAGTCCCACTCATGCAGCTCTCTCCCACCTCTCTGGTTAAGTGTTTTAATGGCACCGCACTCAGGAGCAGGGGCTCTGTGTCGGCCTAGCCTGAATATGCATGAAGGTGCACTAGAAAATAAAGAGAAGAAAGAGGGGCACTTTACGAAGAAATGGTGTGAAGTGATTTGTCAGACCTCCTGCCTGCATTAGCCCAAGACACAGCCGATGTGCTTAAGGGAGCTTTTCGGGATTTTTTTTTTGCATTTGTTAAACTGAGGAGGAGAGAGTGGAGCAGTGGTAAGAGATTTGTAGCTCTGGTTTAATCAAAGTCCACCCTGCATGGGGGATTTACATATGTTAATTGTGTTTTAGCCAATCCTTGCACGGCCTGAACAATAACAGTAATATATGCAGCCATGTTTGTAAGGGCCGAGTTGTTTTGAATATGAATTCAGAACAGGCTGTGTGATGTTTTTGTTAATTTAGTATGTACTCGCACATGTGTGTGTTACACTGGGAGCTTGTTTCCTCCATACTCTCTCTCTCTCTCCTACTTGCTGTTGAGGGCGAGAGCAGGTGCATCTGTGCATGTGATACAGCCTGATACCGCTGCTCAGTTGTTGTACGTTCGTGCTCCTGACAGAGATCCACGTCCCTGGAGGTGTCCGTGACAGCCCACAAGTCTGCGTCTGACGTGCAGAGCAGCAGGCTCAGCCCTAATTCAGTTTGCACGGGGAGGACGAGACGCTCCCAGAGCATCCCGGCAGAACTGGCAGCCCCCTCCACCAGCTCTTATACCGAAAGGCCGGCTGAAAGGCCCACAGCTGCACACAAGGTAACCCCGCGTCACAATGTAATCATATGTAATCATAATGTTGCTGTTATTCCAATGCTAATAACAGCAATAATGTCTCCTGTCCACATCGAATCCCACAAAAATTGAATATATTACCCAAAATGGCCCCCCTTTACATCACTATCATTATCTATTATTCTTTATAAATGATCTCATTGTATCATATATAATCAATATATCATATAGATAATATATAGTTCATACAGTAGTGTAATTGGGGTAATAAAAAATAAAATAAAAAGGCCAAAACAATGATTAATTGAACATATTTGTTTCTCACATTGAAGTCAGTGCTTGATGTCTGTGTTGTTCCCAGTATGCTAGTGTGGATTCAAGGCAGAGGAGAGCTTCAGATGGTGTGGTTTGTGTTGTCAAGGATACTTCGTCTGACACGGCTCCCCCCAGAGGTCACCGGTCTCCATTACTCTCCTATAAGACAGAACCAGGTGCAGCAAAATCATTTACATTCGTTTTCATACATCATTAGTTGATTATACAGAAAAAAACACATTTGACTACACGCTTATCCTTTTCCTCTTCATTAGATCATTCTTTTCCTTATGTAAATGAAGTGTTTGAATATGAGGCCAAGGAAAAGTGCAGGGTGTCACGAACCAGCCACAACAGGTAGGTACTGCAAAAACATCTGTCTTTGCAAAAAAACAAAAAAAAAACAGTCATTCGAGTTGTGTTTTATTCATCATCCGATGTGCGTTTGCCTTTATAGTAACACAGATGTTCAGAAGAACTTGGGGAGGCCCAGAGTTCCAGTGGTTTGCTTAGAGCGTCTCAAAATCCTGGTGTCTCAGCTGCCCCCACACGGACGGCGGCAGAGCGACCCTTTACCTGCCAGCACCATGGACAAGAGTATACGTCTGATGCAGCCGCGAACCTGGCAAGACATTGAAGTACGTTTCTCTTTAATATAATATAATAAAGGCAAGATTGAGATGACAATTATTTCCAAATGTATATTATTATCATATTATATATTATCTTAATCCTCCATAAATTATCACTACAGATTTTTTTAAGTATATTCACATTCATACCTTGTAATTAGTTTCATAGAGGATTGGGATGATTGCTACTAATTACTGTTTCATTTCATACATCTGAATCACTGAATATTTTAGTTGAATGTGATAATAGCACATAACTCTTCTCTCGCCTCTTCTCATCTTGTCTTGTCTCGTCATGCATCATCACATAGGGGACAGCTGGGGGCTCTGAGACCATGAGGACCACCCACTCAGCCACCGCTCTACCATATGCGGAGCGGCAAACCTGCGGTCAGTCTGACGCACACTCGACCAGCCCAGAGTTCGACCCCAGAGTGAGACTCGGCTCTCGCAGAGCACCCACGCTGCCATCCACAGACCCTTCATATGTGCCACACAGTTACTCTGCACTTGACCTGGATTCGGACTCTGACCCCAGGTCAGTCTCAGAAGCAGCAGCTGTTACTTGTGCAGACCCAGACTGTCCCCCTCAGCCAGACTCTGATGCATCGCCAGAATCGGACTTAATAGCAGATTATTCGTCGGAGGCTGAGCTAGAATGTCTGTCCAAGGACAAGTCCGTGGCTGCAGGGGCGATGGGGTCCTGTGAGGGAACCCATATCGCGGAGGAGTCAGAGCCGAGTGTTGATTACGAGGCAGACCCTGAATCAGACGCAGGAGCAGGATCTGAGGAAAGCCAAGTGCTGGACACTGATGCAGAATCGGGCGATGCGGAAACCGAGTCGGATGCCCAGCCTGGAATTGATCCCGGTTTTCAGGCAGAAACGGATTCGGACGTCGTGTCCGATCAGCCGCTTGACGACCAGGGCTCCGCCGAGTCAGAACTCGACATCAACTCGGAACCCGAACCGACCACCGACGACCCGCAGCCGCTCCGCTCCGACCCGGAGGAGGAGGCCCACGTCGGACCGGGTCAGAGGCCACTTCTGATCGCAAACCCGGTCATGCAGAGGGGGCCGGAGGAGGTCCGGCCTGAGCAGGACGGCGCAGAGATGGAGAGCGAGGACTTCTGTGCCGTGTGCCTGATCGGCGGGGACCTGCTGTGCTGCGATCACTGTCCAAAAGTCTTTCATCTGTCCTGTCACATCCCGTCGCTACTAAGCTTCCCTTCGTAAGCTTCTTATTCCCTCACCAGAAATACACACGTTCACCACTGCTCGCTTCTTTTATCAAACGGTTGGTGTGAAGCTCTGATTGTTAACACCTCTCATCCTGCTCAGAGGTGACTGGGTGTGCAGCCTGTGCAGAGATGTGGTGCAGCCAGAGGTGCAGTACGACTGTGAGAATGAGAGGACGTCTGGGGAGCACACGTTGGCACGTGGCCTGTCTGCATGTGACCAGAGAGTAAGTCAGTGTATTAACTATCATCAGTAAAAAAGGTGGTGTTTCCTATTGCTGAATCTCATATTCACGCTTTTATAACTGTCTTCTTTCATGTTTGTTTCACCCGTTATAGAAATGTGAGCGGCTGACGCTCCTGATCCTCACTAACATCCTGAGCGCTCCCTTCCACGAGCCTGTCAGTCCACTTGTGAGTGATCGCCCTCCTGTTTCTGCAGTAAAAAACTCCCCTCCATTATCTCATTTGTTGAATAATAAGTAGTACTATTAGAAGCGTCAAGAAGGGTTTTTCCCATGTTTTTGCTTCAACACATGTTTTGGGTTCAGAGGGATTGATAATAAGCAGGCTTTGAGCAAGCGTTTTGGGAAATATCCCTATTCATTTCCACGCTGAGATTTATAGCGGGTGAGAAAATGGATACGGCCTTCATATGTGCTCCTTGAATATAAAGTGACAGTCGGCAACAGATACACTTAGCATAGCATAAAGATGGAAATGGGTAGTTTCCACAGGTTTTCTGGCAAACTTACAGTGATGGAAAGACTCCAGGTCCTGTCCAACAAGTAATCTGGGCCCTGTAAAACTGCATCTTGTTATTTTTTTTTACTTTTTTGCCCTGAGGAAACAAATGAAACAAGCGTTAAGCGGACTGACTGCTAGCGGTACTCTCTTTAAACTTTGATTTGTTCTTGGCATCTGGTAGCATCATTTCTAGTGTACGGACATGAGAGAGATATCGAGCTGTGAACCCAGTGAAAGAGAATAAGCAAATAAGTGCATTTTCTGAAAGCTGACCGTCTCTTGAGTCTAGTGAGATCGAAATATTTCAGCAGAGGGAGGAAAAGTGGTTGAGTGATTCAGATTAAGGTTCTGTTAGTGTGCATATACAGTAATATTCTTTAAAACTGCAGTGATTTATATCCAAGCAGCCTGAATTGCCTCACAGATCTTTCAGCCTTCAAAACCTGTCAAAGAAAAACTTTCTTTGACAGATTTTGAAGGCTGAAAGATCTATGAGGCAATTCACTTCGAATAGGGAACAAAAGTGGCTCTGTAAATTACATCAAAGCCTTTAATAGCAATTCTTTCGCCTGCAGGCTCGTCATTACTACCAGATCATCAAGAGACCCATGGACCTGTCTGTGATCAGGGCCAAACTCAACAAGAGGAATACCCGACATTATAACTCACCAGACCAGTTTGTTGCTGATGTCTGTCTCATGTTCCGTAACTGCGCAAAGTTCAATTATGTGAGTTAAAACTTGATAACCTCTGTGTGATTTTTTCCCCCTCATACTGCAATTACAGGCATTTATCATGATTATAACTGATTTACTGTAATAGCCCCTTCTGCCTCTGACCACAGCCTGATTCCGAGGTGGCCCAGGCAGGCCGCAGCCTGGAGGCCTTCTTCTCCTCCAAGCTGAAAGACGTTTTCGCAGACAGAGTGTTCCCGGCGGCGGAGGTGGACAGCGACAGCGACGAGTACGACGAGGCCTACAGAACGGCAGACGGCGGCTTCCCCTGGCCGGAGAGGAGGGAGCAGTGTCACAGGAAGAGGAAGAGGAGGAACTCTCTCAAGTCGAGGAGACATCACTTCTAACCAGAGGTGAACACCCGCGACACATGAATATGCTGCATTTATGTGTAATTACACTGTTTTGTTGAGCAGCTTGGGGGGGCTGAAACTGTGTTCACACTCTGTAATCTAATAGTTTCCCTACAAAATGTTGTGTTTGCAATCATATCACAGTGCTGCCACCTGATGGTAACAGTATGAAACCATATCTTCACATTTGAAGTACTAACACAAGACAAATTACACAATATACACAATATTACAGAGTAAAAATCATTTAGGTTACATGCTATGTGCTATGTATTTAAATGCATATCCTGTTGGAAAAAACAAACAAGAATCCAGAGTTTGTTGGGTTGCATTTGCAGCATCTCATTTCTCCCTGATGCACTGGAAATGACATAAATGAATTAAAATCATATACAACAAAGTGTTATGCTATATTGTACAAAAAGAATGCTATTGTTGGATGTTTAGTAAACTCACTATGTGTCTTTATTAAGTAGATTTCTTTACTTATTTTTAGGTAATTATATCCCTGAATTAGGGCTGGGCAATATTGATAAAATCAAGTATCACAATACTTTTTACCAAATACCTCAATATCACTATTGCAAGAATATTGTATTGGTGCTTTAACAAAATATTTACACATTGAGATTTTTGGTAAATAATAAGTAATGTGGATATAATGACTAAGTGGTAAATACAAGTAATAGAGAGCTAACTGGTCTATTAAGTTCAGGACATTACACCACTTTACCGTAGCTGTAAAACACAACATTTTGACATATCACAATATTAAAATTATTAGTCTCTTATCATGATATCGACATATTGCCTAGCCCTACCCTGATTAAACACAGCACTTTGAAATATTGTATTTACCACCTTGGTAAATGTTCAACACATTCATATATGTGGAACTGTATAGAAGTTTATTTTATTATATTTGCCATTTTCTTTTTAGTGACTAAATGATTGCAGGCAATTATCATAGATTTGATTATTTGATATAATTATATAGAAATATTTGTCTCAATAGCTTTCTTGAAAAGCAGCCGTGAATATTTTTTGCTGACCCGAGCAATGCAGAGAGTGAATGACAAACAGTGTTAGACCTTTAACAGGTCATACAAATGTACATGTTTGTATATGATTCAGTATCTGTGGATCCAGATCAAATTAAAAGTACAATACAGCAACTGTCTGTTAGTTAGAGGTTTTCAATAACATTTTAAGTAACTGTACGCATATAAATTAAGTTTGTGTGTGAACTGTTTTGTTCCACCAGTATCACAAATGATGTTTTCCCTGTTATAGTAAGTATCTCAGGCCTAATAAGAGTGAAAGCTATTGATAATATTCAGTATTGATAATTATAAAACTGTCTGCAGTTTGTAGTAATACAGTAGAGAGGAAGCCTACTGTATTATTTTGTACTACCTGCTGCTGTAGCACATTTCCTCTTTTTAAACATACTTTAACTTGCTTTCTGCAGCTTAAGATAGAGTTTACTTGACTTTTACAGTTTTATTGTACACAATATTGTCTGTGCACTCCTTGATTGTTGTCAAGATTAGTGAATGATTCAGTATGTAATGTTACTTTCTTTGAGATCACTAGCTATAATAGTATTTCCTACAGTATGAGGGAAGAACTTTTTTTACTGTAATTATGAGCCATAAATGCACTTATATGAATATCAATAAAAATGCATTCATGAGAAAATATGTTTCTTGTTATTTTTCATCTGACATTATGATTATTTATACACTACGTTGAGGAAATCTATCAATGTAAAGCAAGTGTTCTATGTCGGCACACATATTATTTATAATAGTGTTTCCTATTTACACTATAGGGTTGTATTTATAGCTCTATGGTATTGTGAACCTCTTCAGCTGACTTTCTATAACACAAATACATTTATTTCCTTTTGAAAATAAATTAGAGCTCATATATATTTCTATGCATTTTAATTTACTTTGGGTGTAGCTTGACGATGATGATGCATCACATGTTTATGGAGGTAATACCATCTAAATGCATTTCATTTAGAAGCTGCAAACTCATGGCGGATGGTGAGGGATCCAGGCAGATTTCAGGGGGGGCGTCCATGTCTGACCCATGTTTCTGGAACACTCGCTCCCAGCTGTCAAAAATGGACTTTTACGCCTGGAAACTAACAATTACAAGTGTGTTTCAGCACTTTGACTTCTTTTGCCCATCTTAATAGGTCCTTATGAGGTAGAATTAAGAATTTAAACAAAATTGACAGATTTGGGTGAGCAGTAAAAAAGCATGATTTTTTTACTGATTAAAATCTTCAGGGCTCCATCTTCTTGTCTAATTCCACTGTGTCTGCTCTGATTAAACTCAATGATAACAATGATGATGATCAAAATATACAGTTGTGAAATCCCTCTCAGGCATGGCAATAATAAATCCATGTTGGATAAAATAACTTGGTTTAGATTTCAGAGTGGTGGAACAGATGCCAACTGTAGCTTGTTATTTTCAGGGCCTGCAGAAGATCATTCCTGCAGGTTGTAGAGGTAACTGTCCAACTCAGGGCACAAAAAGAATTCAGAAAATATGGTCAATATAGTGACGAGAAACCCAACTAATACAATCTTACCTAAAGGAAGACATTAGCATCATGCGTGAATGTTTTAAAGTATGTCAATAAAAAGGTTCTATGTTATCCTCTGCTTAAAATGCAAGATCAAATTAGCTTGAACAAAACATCTGGAGTCATATGTTTGATTCAATCAAAGATACCTGCAAATATTGAACTAATGATCAGCAAAATAAAAATGGGCCTCATATCTTGTGGTAAAAGTAAAAAATATATACACTCACCGGCCACTTTATTAGGTACACCTGTCCAACTGCTCGTTAACACTTAATTTCTAAGCAGCCAATCACATGGCAGCAACTCAGTGCATTTAGGCATGTAGACATGGTCAAACCGAGCATCAGTATGGGGAAGAAAGATGATTTGAGTGATTTTGAACGTGGCATGGTTGTTGGTGCCAGAAGGGCTGGTCTGAGTATTTCAGAAACTGCTGATCTACTGGGATTTTCACACACAACCATCTCTAGGGTTTACAGAGAATGGTCCGAAAAAGAAAAAATATCCAGTGAGTGGCAGTTCTGCGGGCGGAAATGCCTTGTTGATGCCAGAGGTCAGAGGTGAATGGCCAGACTGGTTCGAGCTGATAGAAAGGCAACAGTGACTCTAATAACCACCCGTTACTACCAAGGTAGGCAGAAGAGCATCTCTGAACGCACAGTACGTCGAACTTTGAGGCAGATGGGCTACAGCAGCAGAAGACCCCGCTGGGTGCCACTCCTTTCAGCTAAGAACAGAGAACTGAGGCTACAATTTGCACAAGCTCATCAAATTTGGACAATAGAAGATTGGAAAAACGTTGCCTGGTCTGATGAGTCTCGATTTGTGCTGCGGATGGTAGGGTCAGAATTTGGCGTCAACACCATGAAAGCATGGATCCATCCTGCCTTGTATCAACGGTTCAGGCTGATGGTGGTGGTGTAATGGTGTGGGGAATATTTTCTTGGCACTCTTTGGACCCCTTGGTACCAACTGAGCATCGTTGCAACACCACAGCCTACCTGAGTATTGTTGCTGACCATGTCCATCCCTTTATGACCACAATGTACCCAACTTCTGATGGCTACTTTCAGCAGGATAATGCACCATGTCATAAAGCTGGAATCATCTCGGACTGGTTTCTTGAACATGACAATGAGTTCAATGTACTCAAATGGCCTCCACAGTCACCAGATCTCAATCCAATAGAGCATCTTTGGGATGTGGTGGAATGGGAGATTCATACATGGATGTGCAGCCGACAAATCTGCGCCAACTGTGTGTCATCATGTCAATATGGACCAAACTCTCTGAGGAATGCTTCCAGCACCTTGTTGAATCTATGCCACAAAGAATTGAGGCAGTTCTGAAGGCAAAAGGGGGTCCAACCCGTTACTAGCATGGTGTACCTAATAAAGTGGCCAGTGAGTGTATATTTTAATATTATTTCCAGCAATTAATTGCTGTGGGCCTCGGACAGAAGTCTGCTGTCTGGTCCCAGAGGGTCACGCACGTGTATCTTTCCAACAACAGGCAGTGAATGAGGCTCATTATTTTTTGACTTTTCTGAATTTCTAGACATTGGAGACCCGTCAACGCAAAATGTAGATCAGTCTTTTAATTAAGAATGCAAGAGCTCTTAATAGCTGTTTCATCACCACTTTAAAGAAATCTCTACTGGCTGGAAAGAAACGCGTGGAAGAGCAATGTAACTCACTGGCAGCGGCTTCAACACAGACAGGATGTCACCTGCTGCCTGGCCCTGCAGCTTTTTACCCAGGAGACACTGCTGGCTCCTGCCTCAGTCACTGTCATTGTGGATAAAGGACTTGGAAAATTTGCGTGTAAAACAATGCTGTGATTGTGGCGTTAATGTAAGGAGGAAGAGTTTAGAAGTAGAATTTCCTTTGGTGTCTGAACATCTGTTATATATTGATTCATAATAGAATGTGGAATGTATGTTAATGGCTCATATCATTTCAGAGTATGGAATTTAATAATAAATCTCTGGTGGTGCTACAGACCTTTCTTAGAGCAGCCATACTGACGTGAAATAGTAGGTAAACTCAAGTGACCCAATGATAATGAATTAGGGTTCATGTCACACAGAGGTTCTGCTGCACTAAATGGAATCAGCAACGCTGTGTGTACCTACTATTTAATGTCAATAAAACTGTCATGAAAAGCTGTTCTGTTGTTAAAAATGAAATAAAATAACAAGACCCACTCAGTGAAAATGTTATCCAAGTCACAGTTTAATCAGTCCAGTTTTACTGTAAATATGAATACTTGGTTATTTAGGTTTCTTTTTTATTCCTTTAGAGGACATACTGTAATAAGTTAAATACGTTTTATGTATACTGTTCTAGCTATGTTGCATCTTGCCATATTTTATTCTTGAATAAGGTTCGTGACCTTTTAGTCAACAGACTTGGATTAACACATTACAGGATCATAATGAGACACTTCTGTGACCTTTAGTGAACAATGAAAAGGGCAGACAGAGGAGCACGGAGAGCACTGGGAGACAAATGAGAGACGACTAGTGAAGGACTTAGTGAAATCAAAGTCTGGATTTTGTATTTGTGCTGTGGTGGCGATTGAGAAGAAGCTGTATTTTGTCATGGAAGCATGCTTTTTTTTCTTTTTTTAGCAGTCTGTGAGTTTGGTTTTGCTAAAATGTAATTAAGTATTAAAATATATTAAAGGTGAAAGATCAGAAACATAAGACAACTACTAAAAACTAAACTATTGTAGTCATCGTATAAACCTTTATACCCTCTGCTTGGGTGTACACTTGGAGGCGCCTTTTACGAACACTTGTGTGTGTGCAGCTCGCAGAGTAGGATGAAGAAGAGCAGACAAGTAGAGTGAGATTTTTAACAACTCACTTCCAACTTATCGCCACAAATTACATCGAGTTGGCTCTGCTGGGGAGCGAAAGTGCTGGAAAAAAAGGTGAGCAAATCAGACTCTGACAACTGAGTGTTTTTACAGTGAAGACTGATTATGTGGTGTAGTAGAATGCATGAATGCAGGTATCAAAGTAAGAATGAAAGTCTGTTTATCTGGCATACTGCATATTGTAAAACACATGAATTGTAACTCTTGCTGAGCTATGTTAAACTAAAACAGATGCTAATGAAAAAGCATATAACATTCCTAAAATAATTTGCGAGCCTGTCAACACACACGAGAGGAATTAACACCAGACATAGTGACTTATAACCACTTGTCTTTCAAGTGACAGAAGTTATTTGATATGATTTGTCTCATAAGGCTTTCTGGGGGATTTAGGATGTAAAGGAAAATTGTGTTTTTGTGTGGGGATTCACTTCTTTTGTTTTACCTAACACTATTTTATTATCACTACTAAGTGTATTCAGTAAAGAAGGACATGCCTAATACTTATAGAAAAGACTTATACTGATATACTGTACATCAATATAACAAAATACAATAACAATGAAATAAAATGAATGATGATGATGATGAATATATTTCTCTTATACACAGATATTAAATGTCATAGAAAAATACCATATTTAATTTAATATGAACATTTTTTAAATAGAAATACACATTTAAATACACGTGTACTGTACTGCATTGTACTATTTCAGAATACATACAGATGAAGTCTATGAACATATGAATTCTATGAATTCAACATATATTTGTTCTGTGTCTTTGACATTAGGTATTTATTTTGATCTAGTGCATGGATATCAATGGTTTCGCATTAACTGTAAATGTATCATACCCTGCATGTATTTCTGATACTGACTCGCTTTTTATTACCTCCATCTGTTCTGGTGAGATTCCTGACAAAACGTTTTATTGGAGAACATGCCAGTATGTCAATATGCTGAGGACAGTAATGTTAATGTATCACTGTAAGACATATCATATATTGCACTCATGGGTTTTCTACAGTATTTCTGCTGCCCCATACTAATTACATTAGATTTAAGGTGACTCAACTAAATCTTCTTTTCAGTCTTTTTCATATGGGTTTTAAATCACCTATGTGCACATTTCACCATCACTCAGTGTTTATCTCACAGACTGGATGGCTGTAATTCAATTATAGTTTGCAGAGGGATATAATGTTTCAGACCTTTCCACTTCTGGCCTAAATGAATCTGGTTGTTTGCCCCTCTGAGCAATCATACACCACAGTAATTATAATAGTCATTGGTCCATAGTTTGATTAAACCGGCACCACACGCTTTGCACACTTTAACTTACTAAAGTCTCCACTTGTATTCTAAGCATCTGTTCTAAGCAAGATATTATTATTTTTTTTATATGAAACTATAGCTGTTGATTGATGGGAGACAGTTTACGTTGGAAATATTTTATCCATGTTATTTATTGATATATTATTGTTATATATGTTGTTTTATATTGGTTGATCAAAACATATTTTCTTCTTTAAGAACATATAGCACCAAACCATTTATTAAGTTATTTATAACTTCCAGCAGCAGCCGTACTTGGCCTTTAAAGGTTTCTATATATTACCGGTGCAGCGGAACACAAAATGGCTTCCTTGTCTTTTATTGACTGCAAAACTCTCATGTAACAGGATCTCCATGACTACACAGTGCTTTAGAAAATGTACTGTCTTTAAAATAATTTTTTTGTATATCTTGCAAACTAGATATTTTTTAAAAACTTTCCAAAGGATGGACATAAATGATCCTTTTTAAAAGATGTGTTTGTACTTTTTATTTCCTATGTAGTCGAAGGAAGTTGATAGTGTGTTTGAACTCCATGTCCACCTTTGCTGTGCCAGGGTGGAGGCAGCAGATGTATCCCGGAGGAGCCTGTGAACTGGGCAGATGGATTTGTGGTGGTGTACAACATCAGTGACTGAACGTCCTTCCTCCATGCCAGAAGCACGGCGCAGCAGATCAAAGCGGCCCGAGAGGAGGGCTGGAAGGCCGAGTGACCGTTGTCTACTGGGAACCAAGCCGAGCCCAGGGATTTACTTTGATGAACTAATGAGTCCCATTCCTGGGATGAGTGTGTGTGAGCCTATCAGGGGTAAAGATCAATATGGTATGCTGCAGGTTAAGGACTAAATACCCAGCATGCTTTACTTGGATGAACAGAAACAAGGTACAGTTTCACAGAGGCAATATGACCATAAGCACACAGGATTGAGGACATTTTTATTTTAGGCTTTTATGAACAAAACCTCAGAGTTCCTTCAAATTAATGAATGTAGAGTCTTATTTAAAACACTAGGTTAATCTATCTATCTATCTATCTATCTATCTATCTATCTATCTATCTATCTATCTATCTATCTATCTATCTATCTATCTATCTATCTATCTATCTATCTATCTATCTATCTATCTATCTATCTATCTATCTACATTCTGTCCTGGCTTTTACAGTAAAGGTCATACAGGCACCAGTTCAGACAAACCATTTACAAAGTCTACAGACACCAGCCAGAGTCATGGTGGTAGAAAACTGAGGTCATATAGATAGTAAAAATCAAAATTGACATAACAGTTGTGTACACTTTACCTTTAATAAACAGTCAGTGTATAAACTGATAAAAAAAAGATTTATATATGCTACATTTTGCATTGTGACAACGTGGTTTGATGTGGATTATAGACAAAAGTTACTGAGGATGTTGTCTGGTTCATAGATCGCAAGAAAATTCACACAATGAGCTGAAAAACAGGGTGCAAAAGCTCCATTTACAAACTAAATGAAGGCCAAGCTCAACACAAAAATTGAATTGTTTGTGTGATTATTGTTGTCCCACAATTAGGTAATTGAGCAGTGAAATTATAGAAAGATGGAATATGACATGTAGAAATCCAAACAAATAAACAAAGAACAACATTTTAAAGACCTAAATCAAAACTAAACATAAATATGTTGAGGAAGATAAGATGTTCTGGGTTTCACCATTTAAACTGTAAAACAGTTTATGTTTTGTACTTCAGTAAAAGATGTGTGGCCGTAGCCCTAACTGTAGTAACAAACTGTTGGAGAGAGACTGGTGGTTGTTAAAGTTAGCTCTCATAGACACTTTAATCACAGGAATACAAAGTTTGTTCTCATCACTAACTCCTTTGCTACAGCTTATGTCAAATGATTATTTTACTAAGCTAGTATTATTATTGCATTGAATTTAATTTGTGATCAAAATTCACAAACTGCAGGGTATTGTTAAGTTTTGATCTAAGCACCACCATCTAAGACAACCCTTTAGTAACAATTTTCTCCACTAGATGGAGACTAGTCACCAGACTAAATCCAGGGTGCCACCTCTTCTTCTTTTTTGCACCTTGTATTGGTGCCAATGAATTTAACTGAGCTAATTACATTTATAAATTTATAGTTAAAGTTGGACACATTACCCTGTTACTCATAGGTGTTGATTTCAGGGGATGGAGGGGATAGATGTCCTCCTTGATATTGAAAACATGTGCAAATATCTCCCCCAACAATAACAAGGAAGAAGCAAAGGCTTTTTTTATATATATATAATAATATATAATATAATATATAAAAATATATGTTTACTCAGCAGGGATCATATTATATGAGAAAAGTTGATCTAAAGGAGATTAGAATGAGACCCTAATGCATAATATTACATTATCTTTTGACTTGTCACCTGATGTCTGACTATTATGTCTTCTTTTGCGTAAAGAATAATAAAGAAAATTCACCATAAATTCCTGGACACAAATTCAGCAGAATGTAAGAAATGAAGTTTACCCCAGACTTAAAATGTCCCTTCCCTCCCCCGATGTTCAAAGGAACCCACGTCCTTGCAATATTAAAGTGAGGTCTGCTTTATTTAGCCTATGATTAACCTCGGGTCGACAGGAACCACCGGGGGCGCTCAGAAGCCCCGTTCGTTCATTTTAATTTTGTCCCTCTTCGCTTCCCGTAGTCCCTCGCGGAAAAAAAAAGTTTATTGCTTAAAACCTGCGGACTTAAAAAGAAAATGACGCATTCGCAGAGGTAAGAAACTTTATGTTGGAGTTGACTAGAAGAGAGCTGTCACTTTGTCAAGGTGCATTCACGCCCGCCGTCATTTAACGCGTTCGACCCCGCGAATAGACGTTTGTGCCACTTTTATGTGCCGTTGCCATGGCGACGTGTATCGTGGTGAACGCTATTTGCCCAAAATGTCAGAAACTGCGGATTGTCCTGAACAGAGTTCGCTTAATTCTCACGATGGTCAACAGCAGAGTTAAAATTCATTACCATTATCTGTTTTTTTTATTTTAATTTACGTTATTATAATTATTCTAATTTATTAGGTAACGAACTCGCTCAATTAGCGAATGTTAATGTTGTAATGGACTAAATTGAATTGCTGGAACATTTAAGCAGTATGAAAACTCCTTTTTGTAGATCAATAATAATAATAATAATAAGGGCTTTGTAAGGCTTCTTTTATACATGCAGACTGCAGTAGAGAATGTTTTAACAGCCATGAAGTAGGCATTAAAATCGTGGATTATAATAATAATAATGAAATGATGATAACAAATAAGATAAAACTACAGTTACAGAATTATCATATAAAACCATAATGCCTAATAGGAGCTAGAGTAGCTGTGGAGCATGTCTGGACTGGCTATGTGTATGTTTCTGAAGGTTTTTGCTGTTTGTTCTACTAGAACATATATTTATCAGTTTGGCAGTTGACAATGAATGATTTATAAGTGAAGGTGTGGACAGCTGTGGGTTCTGATATGCATGTGCTGGGTTCTCTCCAGGTTGACACCCAAATGAATTAGATTTCTTCTTGTTTCTGCTATGGCCTACATTTATTTTTTTCTAGGTGTCTGGCTCGCTAACTTCCCAGGGCTGAGCCCAGCAAGGGCAGAGATTAACCAGGATTAAACCAATGAGGAAATTTGAATTTGTTGGCCCTTATCTCCTAGCAACATGTGGAGTGCTCTGAGCAAACGGCAGAATTTGATCTTTTGCTTCCTTTTGGCGAAAACACGCTTTCAGGCCAATCGACACTTATCAAACATGACCATTGAAAACAGAGGGAATTCCTGAAGGGGAGTGTAAATGATGTATTGGTAAACTAGAAGCAATGTTTGTTTGCAGAGTGTAGGAATAGGAACCTAAAGGGTAGCTTCACAATGTATCAAGCTTTTTATTATAAATATGGATACAAAATACAAACCAACCCTTGGGTCAACGTTACACATTCTATTATGCAGACTAGAAAAAATAAAATAGACACATCACATGTATACAAAAGGTACAAATATATTACAAATCAAATCCAATGCTCAGTAAATTAAATTAGTGTATCATAGATTACAGCTTTGCTTGTACACAGGTATTTTAACAAGGTTATCAACTCTGCGTTAAAGCCAACCTAGTCACCAGAGGGAAATGTTGACAGTTCATGTTTATGTGATACTGTAGATAATTTGAATGTCAATATTCCTTATGTGTCATATCACTGTTTGTTTTATACATATCATAACATTTTTGATATGTGCATGGTTTCACAAATAATGTTTTATGGTGTGACACAGCTGGTGGCTAAGGTGTCGACAGGTTTCGCAGAAAATATGAAATGTCAGTGTTTTTTTCCCCCGGAGACTGGGCTGCTTGAAGCAACACTCATTTAGCAATGAAAGAGGTTTTCCTCGCTGTCATCATTCAAATGTGCTCTAGATGGAAGTGATGGCAGCTGAAATCCATAGTTGTTTTGTGCAAAAATGCATTTAAGAGTTTATATGAAGCGTATATGTGGATTTAGTAGTCTCAGTTAGTCATAAAGTGGATATGTGCCACATTTACAGTTTTTATAGCATAAAATTATCTCTTCAACTTGCCCATTTGCATCTAAAGATTTTCTTCCATTTGGAATATTTGTCTAAACCAACTGGCCCTAAAGTGGTCTTAAATGTTCTGGGCAGGGCTTATATTACAAAAAAAGCCATATCTCCTGAACACTTTGGTCTATTGTGTTCCTAACAGACATTCCC
Source organism: Eupleurogrammus muticus (assembly GCA_036785175.1). Taxonomy (NCBI): domain Eukaryota; kingdom Metazoa; phylum Chordata; class Actinopteri; order Scombriformes; family Trichiuridae; genus Eupleurogrammus; species Eupleurogrammus muticus. Next base: position 14,088,645 of record JAYKQN010000002.1, on the reverse strand, counting down.
CCAGCAACAGTGCAAGCAGCAATACCAGGAGCCAGGCAATCATCCCTTTCCAAATGGGCCCTGCACTGGTACAAAAATAGGCAGTTTGGCGCTAAAAAGACTGTAATGTGGAGAGATATCGATTTGACTCACGTGAACATAGGAAGCTTCACATTAGCTTTAACTTTTAAATACATTTTTGCACAGAAAGAGGCTTGTAGATTTTGGCCCTTTTCATGGTAGGTGCATCATGAAGGAGTCCTGTAATGGCCATTTGAACAAAAAAAAAAAGAAAGACTATTACAATGTTTATTTGGGTACCTGACTATTCTTTTCAGAATGACTTGACAATTGTAAACCGACCCTTTAAAGTGCTTTGGGTTTTGTCAGTGATTGGTCCTTCAGCTGTCAGCTACAGTATATTTTCACAGCTCTTTAGTGATGCCTTAATGTTGATGTGTTCTTGATATATTACGTTTAGACCAAGCTTTGATAATCTCTCCGCATAATATTAGGATTCACCTCATAACTTAGTGAAGTAGATGGGCTCTATATTTGCATTCTAAACATGCAATTTCTTGCCTCATCAGGTAATGTAATTCCACGCTTCATTAGGACTGTGAAGTTTATCATTTGTCATCAAAGCCAAGCTGTCAATAAATGATTAAGTTTCACATGAGGAAAATGTAATATTTGGGCTCAAGCAAAACACATAGAGTGTACAATTTAATTGCAGTTAGTAAGACTGCTTTTTGTTTGATTTTCGGGCTTATTTTAGTGGCTGCTTGTTACAGCTTGAGGCACTGTCATTAGAGAGCTGCTTAAGCCTAATTTATTCAACTCACTGTGCCATTAACGAAAACAAACTTCTGAAGGCTCCTGCGATAATTGAAATGTGTAGTAACGCAATGATATGGTCCAGATCGTTTTTAGAACTGTGGTTTCAGCAGCATATCGGCCGTGTCCTGCACTTACTGCTGACTTTTGTTGCTGCAGTTGTTCCACATGCAAATGCAAATTATAAATACCACTACATGGTTAGTGCTGGCAACTGTTATTATCATTTGGTAACAATTTTTTTTATTATTTAGTTATCTGTTAATTATTTTTTATAATTAGACAAACATTAAGTATTTTCCACAATAATTTATAACCCCCAATAATGCCCTTGACAACAAGATGGTTTATCACAAGGTATTTATCTTTCTAATAATTAAAAAAATGGTTTAAATAATTTGAGTATTAAACCTGCAATAATTAGTAAATGAATTAGTCAATGAACAGAAAATTTAATTCATCTACTATAATCTACTATTTTGTCTTATTACAACGTCTTAAAGTAAATATGTTTGTGGATTATTGACATTAGATAGCACCTTGACCTTTTGGAAATTTTTCGCCATTTGTTAAATTGACTTTTTATTATGATTTATCAATGAATTGAGGAAACTAATCTGCACTTTAATTTATTGAGATAACGTCATAAAATGAAGGACTACATGATATTTCTAGATAGGCAGAGAGCATTAGGAGACAGAATTCAGTGGTCAACACATTTTATTCTGGGATATAAAGAACTACTTTAGCCTTTATGGGCTACGTTCAGTTGTATTGACATTAAGGGTGGGAGAGAAAATTAATACATCATCTTGGGTTAATGAAAAACAGGAAGGTTTTTGAGAATAGTTACACAGGATTGAAGGCATTCTTTGTATGTTAATGCTTCTTTGTTCTAAAGTGACATTGATTTTGTGAACTTACTTCTTAGGCATATACCCCGCATTCACAGTCCTATTGTTTTCCACTAAGTAGTTTAAACAAACAGAAGTAGCCGTCTGACAGAATGATGGAGAGATGAGGCGTGCATGTTCTTGACTTGTGAACCTAGCTCTAATTACTTCCTGTTGAAACTGGAGGTGAAGCAAACTCTCAGTGTAAGAGGTGGACCTGAGTCAGTGTGACCTTGTGGTTGGGTTGCATGCAGATGTTTACTCAACTTTCTGTGTGAAAAATGACCATTATGTTCTGACACTTTCTTTTAGAATAGAAATCAATACAAAGGATTTGGTGAAAGTGTAGCTCTCTGACTATAATCAGTAAAAATGAGGATAAGCATAGTTTATAATGTACAGTATCTGGACAGAAAATGTGTCTTAATGGAATTCTTCCTAGGTGTGAAGTTGGCACAGCGGAAAATTTCTCCTCCGCGGTTGCACAGAGCTTTATTTCCTAGTTGTGTTCCTAGCAGCCAGTCATGCATTTCAACAAACACAACTGCCCGCGTGTGCACGTAGGAAGCCAGGAAAGGATCATTTCCTTGTCACCGTGTTAGCACCTGCCCCGAAGACTGGTGGTTTACAGGAGGAATAACAGGAACTGTCTGCGTGTTCCTTACCGGTAGGTAAAAATAATTGGAAGTATTTGTCAGTGGCATTTACAATGTACAAGAGGTTCTCACTTGTTAGTAGAGGCAGAGGTACTGTGTATGATTTATGAGGGTTCAAATGCAGTAATTCTTGGGTGCATTCAGGCCCTAGTCGGATATTTTCTGGGGATCATCTTCTTCCTCCAGCCCTTCAATTGCTCAGTTTGTGGTTAGTGCAGGATGCAGTGTGTTTGTAATGTTAAAGTTAGACCTGTAGATGTAAAAAACGTGTGTTTTTGCTGATAGTCAACATTAAACCCTTGTGTCTGTGTAATGACCCTTTTTAAGGTCAGAATTCTCACCCTGACCTAACTCCCACATCCTGTTTTTTTTTTTGCATCGGGCTAAAGGACCAGACTTCACTGTCTTGGAGACCTGATGTGCATGAAGACCCTCGTCTTCAGTTCCCCAGTGATACACTCATCACATGCCTCTGTCTTCCACAAATGAGCTATGATTGAGGTGATTGGAATTTCCAGAGGCTGTCACAATCATTTTGATTGGAAAATAGACAGGAGTTAATGGGAGAGACAGGCCTGTTATGAGAGCCCTGTCAGGGCTAAAATAATGCATCAGAGTGAAGAGGTTAAAGACACTGCTTCCTTGTTAATAATTAATTGCTGTGCGTGTGGTGGATCCACTTCATCGCTCCCAGTCATCACTTGATAATTGCTTTACATTTAATTTGGCTTTAGAGACTGCTTTTCGAGCTGGGTAAATTGTGCTTAAAGTTAATATGGGCTCAGACTGAGACAGCAGTTTGGTCATAAACCAGGGATTAAAAAAGAAAGGATAGTAGAAGAGTGATCTAACTCAGCTAACTTAAAAATACTGATAAAAATCAGTGTTGTGAAATCAATTTCAATATTCTGTTCATCTCAATGCTTTTTACTAACGGGAGTGATTGTGTCTATTAAACAACTGTATATTATTTATATTTAATATTCTAAAATTGTATTCTTTAGCATTATATTAGTCATTATATTTATCAAATCATTTGGCAGATGAGTCAGTGACAAATCAAGTTCAGCAAGATGAGAAAGTCAAAACCTTTTAAAATACATTTTTAACAACCATCTCTGTTGGTTTCTTGTCATTTAAAAGCTCATTTGACACAAAATGTGAAATGATGTAGCTGAAAAAGAATGATCAAATTTAAATATTTAATCCACCTACAATATAAAACTAGTTGTTAGCATGTGTTTTAAACCTTTTTAAGACAATCCAGAACCAGGTTTTTAGTTTTACACCACAGTTTTGTCATAATAATCAAAATATATATCATCTTAAAATGAGGAGACAATCGATAGTAGTACTTTTGTCAATATTACGAATCAAAGTTCTGTTCTAGTTAGTGTAGCGGAGCCAACATATACAACACTTTTTTTCCACAGCAGCCATATTGACATGATATAGTAGCTTAACACCGGCGTTGCCGGTGATACTAGTTACGTTTCCGTTCCATTCAGGTCAGACAGAGTCACCCTTACGAAAATTAACCATGGCTTTACCATGGGAAATACCGTGGTTTTACCATGGTTTTTTGGGTAACCATGGTTAACCATGGTTTTTTTGTGGTAACCATGGTTATACTATGGTTTTTATGTAGTAACCATGGTTCTACCATGGTTTTTGGATACCATAGTATTACTATGGTTGGTTCATGGTACTTCCAAAAACCATGGTAGAACCATGGTTACTACATAAAAACCATAGTATAACCATGGTTACCACAAAAAAACCATGGTAAACCATGACCCAAAAAACCATGGTAAAACCACGGTATTTCCCATGGTAAAACCATGGTTAATTTTCGTAAGGGCAGGCTGCTGCTGCTATTGTGCGTGTTGGCTCACTGGAAAGGCTCTGCTGCTCTAAATGGAACCTTAATCAGTATCTCTGGTGACACCTGTGTTTACCTACTATTTCATGTCAGTACGGCTGCTGTGAAAATGTTGTCTCCTATCAAGAATTTACAACTTCTTCTCTGTATTGCAGCCCTCCCCTAAAGGCCCAATATATAGCTTCTTTCTGACTGAAATGTCTACAAATGACTAGGGTTTATGTTAAATATTTTGTATAAGTTGTGTATTTCATTATACCAACTATGTTTATTAATTTAAAACCTAGAGAAAATCTTACATTTTTTTATTATTATGCAATTTGAATCTAATCAAGTGACAGTATGTGAATGCCTGTCAATGCGTCATCTAACTAAGATAGTATTACTGAAGATGGTAATTCTGATTCTTAAATAACAGAGAAAGAAACCGAGCAAACGTTGGCATAATCTCAGTTTGCAGTGTTTAAGATTTATTGTGAAATTGCTTTATTGAGAGTTTTTTTTTTTACAGATCTGAGTCTCTTTCTATTGAAGGTGAGTCTTTGAAAATAATTCAGTTCCTGTAAAAAAACTAAAAAAAACTCCTGAACAACTGGATCTTAAATCATTAGTTATGGGCTGAACTAATACTAGTAGTAACTCCTGTAAATCCACACAAGACATCTTTAACGTCTTCTGTTGTTTGTTTGTTTGAGACCAATAGCAGCAGACAATTATACAATGTGTGTTTAAAGGGAAAGTGTGTAGGAATTAGCAGCATCTAGCAACATCTAGCAGGACAGCAATTTAATGAAAATGTTCATGAATATATTTCAATGAAATAAGAGTAGTATTTGTCATCTTAGAATGAGCTGTATTTATCTACACGAGTTGCTGGTCTCCCTCTGTGAAGCTCACCATGTTGCATCTATAGTACCTCAAAAAAAAAGTTTTAGAAAGGGCTTTTTTGCTTTCTTTATTTTTCATAGTCACGGCAGGTTCTCATGCTTTAGGTAATCACTCATTAATGAGTCATAACCAGTAATGAGTCATTAGATGCCATTAGAATTGGATTTCTTTATTTTCTTTTAAAATCGACCGTCTAGTATTGGTTGGGCTCTAATGATTAGGAATGGCAACACACTTGGTAATGTAACAATGGAACCAAATTTGCTGCTAATTGCCTTGGTCTATGAGGATTTTTTTTTTCAAGGTGAGGATGTTCTTTTAGCAGTTATGTATAATAATCTGTTTCGTACACAGGCCATAGCCTATTATCCCATGGCTTTCCAATCTATTACAGCGAGATAATGACTGCCTTCTCCTTCCAGCTCTAGATGACACGAGCAGATGGTAGTGGACTAGGCATGAACATGGTGTCCCAACGGACCCGCAGGGACGCAGTGGAGTGGGATGCACCTCACATACGTCTGAATGATGACGCTGACCTGAAGGTATTGAGAGCTTCAAAACATCTATCCACTACAGTGCTGTGTTGTGCTTTGGGCCCACTACCAGATAAGTCACACTCGCACACTGGTGAACTCCGTAGTGCTCCGTCTGCACCAGAAGAGGACCAAACTTATGTTGCAGCTGTATAGCCCCCCTTAACTGGGGATTTTTACTGCTCCCTTTGCCAAATCCAAAGCAGCCAGTGCTCAGCCTTGCATGCACACAGATAATGATCAAGTTAATTAGACCTGAGATTGAACGGACTGCAGCAGCAACTTAATCATTTGTAACTTGATTAGAAATACTATATTCTGCAGCTCTGGAGACCTGAAAACTTTCAGCTTTTTTAAGAGAGCTTAAAATTAGGATGTACTTCAGAATTCCTAACTTAAACTAAGACATAATGTTTTTTTTTTTCAATCCAAACCAGTAAAAGGATCCTTTATTTTAAACAGAATCTTAAAGGATAACCTCTGCTGTCTCTGACAGAAAGCAGGTGTAGATTGCAAATGTATTAATGTTATTCTCTCTTCCCCATAGGGAATATATACATTTGGAAAAAAGTTGGGTCATGGTAGCTTTGGAATTGTTTATGAAGCCACCCACATTGAGACAAAAACACAATGGGCTATCAAGGAGGTTTGCAGACCCGAGGTGAGTGCATTTCACATCTGAGATGCAGATGTGATGCAAAAGTGGATTGAATGGTTTGGAGAGAAACAAATGGCCATAACAACCATTAATACGCAATGACTGCAATTTGACTTTCCGTTAAAGGCAGGAAGTTCAAAAGTCAAGCTGCTGGAACAGGAATTGAAGATTCTCAGACAAGTGAATCACCCTCACATAATTCATCTCAAAGAGTCCTATGAAACAACTAAGGTGAGTCTCTCTTTCTTCGAAGTAACAAACATAATGTACTATGCATCACTGCATAAATATGTCTGATAAGTAAGACACAAATTGGCTCAATGGTGGGACGAATCCTCTCTATTTGTTTCTAGACGACTTATTTGGTTACTGAGCTGTGTGTTGGAGGTGACCTGGCGACCATGCTGGATAAGAAAAGGTACTTTACAGAAGATGAGACAAGACATGTCATCTGCAGCTTGGCTGGCGCTATTGTCTACCTTCACAAAAGAGGTAATGACATTCTACAGATTGGCATTTGATGGTGCATATTGTATTACCTTTACAGCACTTGAAAAACTTGTCTTTTATGACAATGCTTTTCATTTCAGTGTACATGGTAATTATTTATTCATGTGTATTCTTACCATAATGACCCTTATGTGTAATAAGGGTGGGGAAGTAGTGGTTTGAATTGTGTTTTTCTGTTTGGTATTTTAGTATTCAAACTTACTCCTGTTTTAGGTATGTATGAGTAAAATGCTTTGGTTACTGTAAGTAACACATTCCACTAAAATTGCATTGCCCTTCCTTAGGAACAGCACGTCTCATTTAAATGAAAGTAATAATAAACAACTGCTTGGAAAAAAAACACAATAATCATTTTAATTAAATCTTCCTATTTTGTTTGGAAATGCTGCTTCCATTAAAAGTTAATGGTGAAATCGTAGTTGGAAGTAATTTGAGACATTGTCTGGCAATGATGTATCATCACAACTAAATTACAACAAGCTGGGAATTAATCCTGGTTTATAGGTGTGTTTCAAATTCAAAGTCTCTTTATAAAGCTTTGCTTTTTTTTGCAAATACTAATTATATTCATGAAAAAGTGTTTGGCTTTGAATTAGGCAGCCTGGGCCCTTTGTGTCATATAAAATAATTGTGATCATGAAAGTCTCTCAACTTGGTATTGTTAAGGTTTTTTCATATTATCAAATTTTGCCCTCCATTGTCAGCTTCAGATGCCATTTGCCACAATCAGGTTAGTTTTAGCTATATTTGGGCTTATCTGTACTTTGAACTTTAAAGGTTCCATATCATGCACTATTGTCATGCACTTTTCTGGGTTTTTATATAAGTTTTGATGCCCGTACCATGATGCATTTGCAACTTTAAAGTACAAATTATCTTAATTGTCTTGCTGGTGATCCAGTAAGCACAGATTCTTTTTGGGCTGTCTCATAAACATTATGAGTTCTGAATATAAATGCCATGAGTATTTTATTAGAAAAGTAAAATGAATCTTTTGTATTAAATAAAAGACAGTTATACATCAGAAATTGATATTTCTTCTGTCAGTAAGCAGTTGACAGAAAGAAATTTAATGAGGGAAAAAAAATCTTGAGATGGAAAAGAACATTTTCAGGTGTTTTGTGCACACCAGGTGGTCTGACTTTTTTTTTTTACACACCATCAACACTGTTTTGTTGTATAATTGGTTACTTCAAACAGTGACAGACTGCCCAGGGCAAATAGTGTTTTTCCAGCTGCCATCTTTCACTCCACCAAGGGTTGTTAATGAGGCCTTTTACCCTTGTGTGGAAAATAGTTTGTTTGGGTGACATTAGTAATTAAATATCACAGGCAATATTTAGTTCCATCAATAGTCCAATAGTTTCGGAATCTATTAGATATCCTCAAATCAGATTCTTGATATATCATCAATAAAGAGAGGCTACATATTGGTAGTTGTTAGTAAACTAAACAAATAAATGTGTTGCATAAAACCCCACATATAGTTATCAGTTTAAGATTCCATGTTCGGTGACATTTCAAAATATCAACATGTTCCACCAAGTCAAATAAGATGCTTACTGTTTTGTATTCTTTACCACCAGATGGTAAAATTGACTGTTGTAGTTTTAGGTAATTTCTTCCTCTACTAGCCAGTGACCAACATTTGTTATGAGCCCAGTATCTTGGTCCAGGTCAATGAGTATTACCAACATGCTTATTTTTTGGATTGGAAAGAAAGCCTGAGAGATTACATACAAATCTACAGTATGTTATTTAATGATTTACCTTCATATAGTTTTGGTGTTTCACTAACTAACTCAAGAGTTGTGGTTATCTCAAGATTGCCTTTAAAGACCCCAGCATCTCACAACAACTCAAAATATCACAAAGTAATAAGAGAAATGCTCTGAGGTGATTTTGTAATTCCAAATTTGTATACATTTTGAGTTTGCAGACATAAAGGTTAACGATGTGGTGACTGCTTGCAGCATACTGTGTATAAATAAAAAATACCTAGAATTATTCTGTGTTAACCCACTTATAGTTTACATTGAATTAAATTGTTGAATACATCATGATAAAACTGTATTCAAACCCGTTCTGTCTGTGTAAAAGATTTGTTTTCTCCATCTACAGACATTGTGCATCGGGATTTGAAACTTGAAAACATTCTTGTGAAAGATTATTCCTCTGATGGCAAGATTAATATCAAGGTAAGATGATGACATCTGTGTAACCTTCCATCAACGCTCCTTTTCTCTTTTGGACTGATACCCATGGCCCATTTTTAGGGTTTTATATTTTCTCCAAAAATTCAGCATATAGGTGTTTCTTTAATTTACCCACCGTCCATATATGAGTGCAGGAGGAAAATGTATTGAGGTGCATGATATCTCCGGCTCTGTGTGTGAGCAGTCATAGACATTTTACACACAAACTAATGACTAAAATGCTCTAAAATTTAAGAATTTTCAACTGACTCAACTTCCAAATCATCAGGAAATCTTCTCCCTAAATCCTCCATGCCCACCATGCTTCTAGTTTCTATCAATCAAATTCTATGATTCTAATCTGAATGTCTAGCATGGACTGTATTCACCATTCCTTTTCAGTTCTTCAGGTTATCCACACTTTGAAAAATGAGATTATGTATACATATTAATCTCACAAAAAAAAATAAACACAGCTGAGTATTTTCATTTGTTAAAATATGTTTTTTAGTTTAGAAATAGTTTTCCTGTAAAATTTGACCTGATTGCTTGCTTGATTTCAGGAAGATGCGGGACTATCCTCTTTACCTTAAAATAAAGGGCGTAATCTTCATGATCTCTTTTTCTTGTATAAACAATACTCTTTCACGTTGTTGTTGTTTTTGCTTTTTGGCAATGTTTCTGCTCAGAAGTGGAGTGAACAGAACATTGTGCACCTGCCTGTCAGCCATCTGTCAAGCGCATCTTACTGATTGCTGCACTCTAAATAGCACAGAGCGATGCGCTCCGCTTTAGACCACCTCTCAGCTAGTCTTGGCGCACGCCGTTAACCTGCCCTCAAAATATCACTGCGTTTCTTTGCATCTGAACACGCCTGTAATGCACTCTCTGGTGCAACTTTCGGCACAGCTGTCATTGCTACCCACAGGACGCAGGCGCTGGGCGTGAAATTGACTCTTTTGCCCCATGGAACCCAGCGATGACAGGTGCTTTTGGTGTTTTAACCATTTTTGTGCCATCTGAAAAGGGCCCACAAGTCTTCCACTACAGTACATCTGTACAAAGAAAGACAACAAATTACCAGCTGAGCGCAGCATGTTAAGTGCACAAACAATGAGCCAGCCGAGGAAATACCTGGTGTGCAAGCTGGAATGTGACTAGGCCACACATACACATACATGCACCTATGTTGCAAGAACATGTTGTCATGACACAGCATGAATTCCATTTTTCAGGAGTTTGTTCTTCTTGTTTTTTTGCTTTTGTAATTATGTGATATCCCGTAGCGTGGCCTTGTACAGCCTTTGCAGCTATTTTATCGTCAGGCTATAGTTTTTTTTTTCTAACAGAAATACCTTTGACATAAAAACATCTCATTTTTATTCATATATTTGTTTTACGCTATTCTCTACCCAGGTGACAGACTTTGGATTATCAGTGGTGACAGGTGGTGTTGGGATCGAAAACATGATGACGGATGCTTGTGGGACGCTTATCTATATGGGTATAGCACCTGTTTCTTCTACAGCATACATATAGGCCGCACAGATGACCACAGGGGTGGAGCTTTAAAGTGTATACATTACTGTTTGGTTATAAATTTGATTGGAACATTTTAGATCCCACTCATGGTGGTTTCGAATGTATTTCACAAAAAAAAAAAATGTTGGCATGTTATCTCAAATTGTTGCCAATTGTGAAGCAGAAAAATTAGTTTGAAAACAAGGAATGCTACGTTTCAGCTTGCATTCTGACTTGTATCATGATTATGTGAATGTTAGTAGAGTACGCGATACAGATAAAACAGGGACCCACTCCTATGAGCAATGGCCAATATTCATCACTTTTAGTCTAAAATTAACAGGAGACTTTGACACTGCATTAAAGTGCATGCTTTAATTTCTAATGCACTGCATCACTCGTGTATTTGTAGGGTATATGTGTGTCTTTGTGAGTGCACTGATAAAACATGTTAATATGGAAGTTTTTCTCTAAACCATTGCTGAAGAGCAGTGCCACTCATGGTCAGAAACTAGTTAGTTGTTTCTGTAGTAGTTGTTTTTTGTTTAGGTCCTAATCACCATAGTGTGTGTGTGTGTGTGTGTGTGTGTGTGTGTGTGTGTGTGTGTGTCTGTTTAGCTCCTGAAATGATGAGCGGTCGTGGTTACAGCCATTGTTGTGACATATGGAGCATAGGAATCATTATGTATATATTGTAAGTAACACACACACACACACACACACACACACACACACACACACACACACACACACACACACACACACACACACACACACAGACACATCCCCCATGGTATACTCTGTGGTATATGCGTCTATATGTTTTCCTGCAGGTTGATTGGGAAAGCTCCATTTGTGTCCAAAACAAAGGCAGCCCTTCTTGAGAGTATTATGACGAAAGAACTCCAATATACTGACCCTGTCTGGGAAAGAGTCAGTGATGCAGGTGATACATCGTCTCCATTCTCATTCCTAAATAAACGCAATCCTGCCAAAACAGCAAAACTAGTTTGTGATATGCTGTGAAGATATATATCAGTACAGGAAGGTGCACTTTCATTTTTATCAGGCAGTTCAGTTACTAACAAATTCACCCATTGGTTTGAGTCTGTCTCAACAGCAAAAAATGTATTGACTTGCCTTCTGAGGGTAGACCCTGCCTACCGCATGTCAGCCAATCAGCTACTAGAAAACCCCTGGATTACAGTAAGGCACTGATTCTAAAGGCTGCATTCAGAAACTTTACAAAATGATTTATACAAGGAGCTCTAATGGGGTGTTTTATCCAACAGGGTGACACTAATATGCCTGCTATACCGTCCAATGTGCTGGAGATGATGCATTATCACCTGGAACACGAAGAGAGTAAGACAACAATGAAGATATAACTTAGTTTGAATAATTTCCTTCAAATCTTTAAGGTCATGATTGGATTATTTGTACAATCAATGTGAAAAGCAAAATAATATACTGTATAAAAAGTGGTTCTGATATGTGAAAATAATGGATGAATTGAGGAAAAAATAGGAAGCTTAAAATATTTTTAAAGTGAGCATTTAAATCAGGAAATACTTGGTTTTATTTTAGCAAGTGATAAATCAAATCCACATGAGATTGTTGTGGTTTAAAATTGTCCACAACAGAAACAAAAACCATGGAAGACTTGTCCCCTAGCTCTTCTGAAGCCAGCCCAGGCCCTTCCCAGAATGCAACTGCTACTAAGCTCAACTGTGAGGAAGACGACATCTGCCAACCCAGCACATCCACCGCACAGGTACCATGTCTGTCTGTTTAGCACAGCCCCATCACAACATTGTTTCTACAGGGCAATTTATATGTTCGGAACAACTTTAGAGTTTTTTTTTTCATTTCTCATAATGGATATGATCATTTTTAATACCAATTTACAGAGCTTACAAGGGTGAGTGACATTATTGGTCAGGGCAGTATAATCTTAATAACCGTGTCATATTCGGGGAAAAAAGGAGAATATTAAGTTTATTGCACAATCTTCTATTGGATTTTACAAAGCTACTTTGCACTGTCTATTTCTCAAGTCAATATCCAAATACTAATTAAAACTTTCATTTTTGTTTTGTTTTGTTAACCTGTCTCCTGAACAACATAATACTGAATATTTCACTCCATAGGTCAGTCGGTATCTATTATTTATGGTCAGAGAGTCCAGGTATAGATCTCTCATGTTTCTCTGGGTTATCCTTGTATCTTGGTATGAAGAGCAAAGAGGCCAGTGGTCCTCTCCAACAGGACAAGCGCCAGAATGTGCCAGAAACCCAGAGACTACCTCAGCCCAGCACCACGCAGGTCTGTTAAAACCTCTTTGTACCTAAATCCTTTTCTGTTCAACTTCAATTTATTCTTTAATTGACATATATATTTACTTATATTACCAATCACATATTATGTATATGTACTTGTCATATCATGTAGTTTTTAATGATATACAAATTTTCACACGATAAATATGTATAACAGTACATTCCAGATTTTAAGCAACACCTATCTTGCTGAATTTTCTGTGTACTGTGTTTTCACAGTGCCTTGCATACTGCCTTCCATATTCAATCACCACTAGATGGTGCCAGATTAACCTCCAACAGAAAATGGTTACAAAAAGGTGAAGGTGATAGTTAATTCTGTTATGTAAGATAAATATGAATCTTATTCCCGTAGCATGTTGGTGTGAAACCCTCAAGACAGCCGAGCGCAAAGCAGCGCAGGCCTCTGGACAGGAAGGATGTCGGCACAGCACATAAACCAGCCTCTGACTTCTGTAAAGCAGACAACCCAAGACCATCTACCTCTATTAAAAGTAAAACTGGTTTCCGCAAAACACCTGCCGGCTACAAGACCACTGCTACCCCTGCAGAATGAGACAAAAAAAAGTCAGCTCACACAGGAAAACGTAATCCTATTATAAGAGAGAAAAAAATACTTTAATTGATGTACATTTTATTTAATGTTATTCTGGTATGTTATTCTGTGGTTTAACAGTGATGATTGTAATTACTGTGAATGGTGCCACCTGTATGGTGATGATCTGAGGTAAAGCAGTGACAGCAGTGTCAAATGAACAGGCCTTATACAGTATCTGCAGTGCGAGACTAATACAAAAAAAACTTTGGATGAAGTGTGCCAAAGGAAAGGGCCTCGATGTGAAGTGTTCCCCTGGATGGGGCGAAGCTGCTGCATAAATGCTTACTGTAACACAGCCAATTGTTTAAGAATGCTAAGCAGCACAAATACAGACTCACACTTTTCTTTAGAGTGACCAGTAAACATAGAGATTAAATGAGTTTGTCACATGTTACTGCCGTCATCTGAACGTTTTTTATTTTACAGCAGCAGACCAGAGGAACCCAGGAGATTTGAGCAGTAGTATTACACTTAGGTAATTTACTCACTACCTAGCAGCATATCATTATTCTAATTATTAATGCCATCGCTTTATATACACTGTGAATGTATGGCTTGTCCATACAGGAAGTAAATGTCACTTGAAATTAATTAAATCTCTTCTGTTAAAAGGGAATGCTAATTTATTACAGTGGGAAGAATTTCTTATACAGGGATATATGTTGAGAGAGTGTTTTCAATATCTTAATGGATATTCATAAAAAGAAATATACCAATAAATTCCCAAAGAATAAGTGTTTGTCAGAATTGGGATTGACTTTAAAATGTTTTAAAATAAGTAGAAGAGGGATAATTCAAACATGTATGGTTTAGGTTAGTTTTTTGAGAAGACCTTTAAAACAATGTGCCAAATATCACAAAGACATTCTATAACAATTTTATTAAAATGTATATTGTTATTGTGAAATGTCAGGATTTTTTTTGTTTTTTTTGTAATTATATGCTAAATTCCCCAGACTACTCAAAGAGTACAGAAGATTTCACTGTATATCATTTCACAACACCGCAGTGAGCAATGGGGATTTTCTTTTCTCTGTTCTGACCTCTCAATTCCACAACACCCAATATGCAGTGACTGCACCCACTCAGTGTCAAAACAGAAAAACTGTCACACAGGCTGGTTACGCTCCATCTGAATGCAGAGGATTGGGACTGAGGGCAGCCACGGGTCTAATCTCGTTTGGAGGCCTTTGAAAGCAGTAGGAGCTACTTTGAGGGCACTGCCATTCAAGCACAGGTTTTTTCCGCTGTAGAGAGAATAATCCCCAGCATAGATACAACATTAAAGTAGCCAAGCATAACACACAGAGGCTGAATTTCAAATCCACCCATTTGCATCTTGAAGTGAATGAGTGCCAACAATGGGCCTCCCTCCCCGTTCATGCACAGCCTCTGTGTTTCAGTGCGTGAGTGTAAATGTCGTGCGCATTTGTTAAAACTGGTTTTCAGAAGGTGTTTCTTTATCTTAGAGTAAGTGATGGGTTTAAAAGTGGGGACACAATATGTTTGTCTGTTGTCCAGGTCGCCTTTGGGTGATTGTGAATAGGTATGCAAAATTGTTTTTCACTTCCCGATCTCTGAAGTGTGATTTAAACAAAAAAAAAGAGAGAATAAACAAACCACACATGAATTAACTTTGATTCCAGCTGCTTGCCAAAAAGACTGCAACGTTATTATCATACTGTACTGCCTTTGTACTACTCAGACTGGTATAAACAGCAGATGGAGCTGTAGTAAGTTGCCGGATTCATTTCCTGGAGTAAATTTGAGAGAGTGCTTTCCTTGAAGCTTACTACCTGGTTTTATGCATGAAGATGTGTAATTAGAATTGATTGCTTGAGTCAATGCCCATTAAAAACTGTGATGTCCATGTAATGCGTCACTAATTAATATGCTGTATGGTTATGTCTTGATGGTCCATTCAAACAAAATAAATGGTTAAGACATGCTTCGTTTTGGCTGGTGATTTTGTAGATAATTCTGAAATTAAAAACAAAAACACACACATGACTCATCTGGTTAAATAAACCTCTTCTCCCCTTAGTCTACCAAACTAGATTTGCATAAAGTCTGTTTAGACAACCTCCTGTATGGCTAATTTTTTTCACAGAAGAGGAGATGGGATTTCAGCATATGGTCCTCATTGTCTGGTGCCAGACTTTTAATTAATTATAGGAAAACAAAACCAAAAACGTCTAAATTGATTCTACTTGAAGTAGAATGTGACCTACATCAACTTGCTGTAGGTCAAATATGACTGCTTGCACATGCCTCAAAGTGTAACAAATTGAGACTAAAGAACATCAAGAAAATAGGTGAAAAAAAAATCTGTCTTTGTACATGATAGAAGTAGGTTCAGGTAAATTGAAAATAATGTCAGGTTGTATTGTTGTGAGCCATCAGGATCCTCCACTTTCACTTTTTCTGTTTTGGACAAAACAAAAGACAGAGGCTGTGGGAGGCGAGGGGGGACCGAACCAGCGAGGCTGTATGGTGGATAGGTTAGGGGCGTGAATTTGGGACAAAGCATGGGGGCAAAGGAAATTAGAAAATTCGGCGAGATGGAACAAGGGATGCGCCCCCTGCGCCCCCCACAGCTCCCACCCCTCCTTTCCTCCAGCAGTGCTCCTGACAGATGGAAGTAAGGGTGGGTGGCTTGACGGGTTGGAGGGATTAAAACTCTGCAGCCCTATTTTGGAGCCTGAGGAGAGTGTCACTCCTATAAAGGTGGGGCACCGAGAGGCACTCGTGGCGAGAGTCGTGGGGTTTGTGAAGTAGGTGCATGCACGCTAATGTCAAAAGAGGCAAGGATGCTTCCACTGCTCTGTCGCCCACCCCCGCCGCCTCTCCACTTTTGCTCCATCCACCTTTATCCGATGAGGAGTGTGGAGGGGGGCTGCTAAGAGCCGAGAGAGGGGGGTGCATCTCAATAACCTTAATAGAGCTCCCTTTAATTAACCAGCTCATCTGCACAGGCCCGATACCTGCAGTTGAATCCCCCCCCCCCCCCCCCCCCCCCCCCCCCCACCTCCTGTACTCCCCTCCGTCCTCACCCCAAACACAACATCCTCACACTGCTGCTGTGACATTGTGGTAATGAGGTAACACAGCTACAATGTCATGGAAATGTTGCGGAGACGTTATCTGTGGGAGCTCATCACACATGCTGATGTTCCTGATCCCCTTCAATGTTTGCGTTACCTTGTGTGTGTGTGTGTGTGTGTGTGTGTGCATGTGTGTGCTAGTTTCATGTGCGTATGTGCACATGTGCGAGTGTGTGTGTGCGTGTGTGTGTGTGCATGCTGCAACCCTTCCTCCCCAAAAAAGTACAAAAGAACAAAAAAACAAAGAAACATACATATGGCCAAATGGCGGGAGGAAACCATAAAGCTTCTATTTCCACAGAGGAGGAGAGCCCGCCTCAAGTAAACATTTGAAACAGATGGCAGTTTCAAAGCAAGCCTCATCAATCTTTGTTGACACTCCCCCCCTTTTTTTAAACTACACTTATTTGGGATATTTGCAATTATAATACTATACTATAAGCTCATTTGAATATCAAATTAATTACAAAACACACTGGAGTAAATACCTCTTTTATAAATCCTTGTTAAAAGTAAAAAGTTCTTGACTATGGTTGGATGGCGTGTTAATTTACAGTGATATCTAATCCCAGGTTACTTCACATAAAAGGCATTACTATACATATTTTAATGGAGAGGTGGTTGTTTTCCAAACAATTTTCTGCTAGAGTACATTTTTAATTTATTCATATTTAATTTATTGGTCTCTGCATAGCCGCTCAGTAAAACTAATCAACGCCATGTATGGGCCTCTTAAAGCCACATCTCTTGGCAGACAGACAGACCGGCAGCCTCTGCATTAGGATAAGCTCTCCTCTCTTGTGCACAGAGCTGGGTGAAATGCCCGCATTCAGTCAAGCAGGAGGATACCACCTCCAAGGAGACTGTTCAGTTCTCACAAACAAGCTTTTAATCACAGCAAGAAGAAGAGGGAGGAAAATGAAAAATGCCCAGCCTTGAATGATCCAAAACATTTCAATTTCTGTGGATAGTGACCGCCATCACTGCTGTCAGACTATCATCCGTTGGGGACAATGCCGTCACCCCCCCCACAAACTCCTCTGCCCTTGAATTGGTCTTTATGGAGCTTTGGCAGTCATTTAGCAAAGTATGACTGGAGTTCTTATCACCATACTCCACTATACACTCCAAATATCTATCGACCCATTGACACACCTTGGGGAGGGGTCTGCACAACCTTACGCATGGAAATGATATCAATTAATTACCAGTCTCTTTCGACAACGCAAAGAGGAGAGGGGAGAAACAAATGCAACCCGGACAACAGGAGCATTTCTCTGGTGTAATGTGCGCCATGTGTAATGAGCAGCGGAAAGGTCATTTGACACATTTCTGCCAGAATGAATTCATTTATTTCAAGCACTTAATTCTGTAGTCACCTCATCGGTGCATGCCTTGGCAGTGCACTGAGAGGGTGCATTAACACAAGTGGAGGCTTAGTTTCCTCCCAACAGCTAGTGCTGACCACAGGTCTGTGGGAATGCCTGAAGAGCAGAGAGATAGTGAAATGGAGTGTGGGGGATCCAATCACCCCTTCTATCATAGGAAAATCACCTCCATCACCTTCAGCGTAATTGGAGCATTCATTACAGTTCAGTAAAAATGCAGGTTGCCATTAGATGGGCAATTTAAAAGTAGACTTCTGGAGAATGAGAGACTTGAGGGGTCATGATACGGGGTCACAGTCAAGTAAATAATGGGAATTGGTCCCATGAGGCTCAGAAAACCACAAAGCCTGTGGTCACGCACCAAAATACAAGTCGGCGTGGAAGAGGGGCAGAAATTCAATCATCAGACAGAAAATAAAATACTCCTGTGCCCTCTCAACATCACAATAATTACAATTAGAGAGCCAGACTGCAATTTACCTTCTTGCATTTACTCTCACCTCAGTGACTTTAGAGAGTGCTGCAATGTGACAAGTGGAAACATTTAGAAATTAGAAGCCACACTGTAAATTAAATAGCATGTTTTACTCTCAGAGATGCTTTGCCTGCATATGCTCTATATATACAATCTATAAAAGATTGTTGTTTATTAAATTCAAAAATTCCACTTACACCATGAATGCAGATGAAGAGTAGTCATACATGTTGCTTTAAGTGGAGAATATGATTAACTGTGTCCTTTTTAACTTTGACTCTAACTTTTTTATGTAAATCCTTTCTTTGCAAGACTGTAATAAAGTCAGTATCATTAAGTGGGGGCGATATTGTCTTCAGCTGGAACTAGAGGCCTCAGTCTGGTTTAAAGTTGCACTACTTTGTTTTTACATGCACTGTTTTGCCGCTGCCTATGTTTTGTTGTGTTTTTTTACATAACTAGCGGGAAAATGTAACTAAGGAAAACTGGAAACATTTGGTTGATCAAAGGAAGCATATTTAATATGTTTAGGTTAGAAAATGGAGTTGTTACTTATGTTCTGAAGGTTATTTTATAAAACTTTGTTCTAAACAAAGAAAGCAGAACAATGGCTCAGCAGTGTATGTGTGGCAGTGCTTCATTAACTGCAAACATGCCTGCAGTCACTACTGATAACACGATTTCAGATTCTCTTTGAGAGATTTAAACACTCGCGCAACAAATCTATGCGTTTATTCTTTTGCAAAGCTCCCACTAATGACCATGTTTTTGGGGGAGAAAATGCATCTACATTAAATATGAATAAACACATCATGATGAAACAATTAGGCAATAGTCTTCTGTGTAGCTGGATTATATATTTGGGTGCCTAAAAACTGTAATAACAAAAACAAAGCTGTGGTGTATTCATAAATTAGCCTCTCTTCTCACTGGAACAAAATGTAATTAGTGAGTTTTGCTGGGAAAACCCACACAGGCCCTCTCTTGGCAAGCCTGAACCTTCATGCTTTATGGAATAAAATAATAATAAATCAAGAGTAGACTCACTTATGGGAAGGGATGCCAGGGGGCTTCACGATGGCATGACAAGCGGCCTCGGAGTCAGGAACCATCACGCAGCATATGGGGTGTCCTTTCCCCCAGCCCTTCAACCACTCAGGAGGCTGACTGGACTTCTCACTCTCAGCTCCTCCACATTATTGTCCATTATAACACTGTGGTCCCTGTGTGAGGTGACAATGGGGCACTGAAGGAGAGACGACAGGGGGACCCAGACTGCAATAACATATTATTATTAGCTTTTTTTTTTTTCACAGCTTCACCGGGATGGATTTACACTGGATATCCAGAGACCTCAGAGGGCAGCCCTCTGTCACAGCGGTGTCCACTAGAAGTGCAGTTGCCAGGAATACACAGGTGTGTGTGGACTGAATAGCCATGCACCCACGCTTTCACACACATTTTCTAATTAGCCACAGTGTTCTGGTATTCTTGTGTGCTACTGTAGTATTGCATGTTCTCCATTTGTTCCATAAACCGTGAACAAATAGCAAGATAGATAGATAGAGATAGATAGATAGATAGATAGATAGATAGATAGATAGATAGATAGATAGATAGATAGATAGATGTCATGTATATATAAAGTAGATACTAAAGCAGAGTATCAGAATGGGGGAGAGTGCAGCCCATCTGCTGCTGCTGTTTAATGGGAGATGTTCTTGTCCTTGGTAATGTTAACAGTCTCCCTTGTGACTGATGTCTCTTGTCCCAGCCCTGTTTATAAAACAGTCAGAACTTCGTTAAGGGACAATAACATCAGCCCTGCTCAATTATGGTGACATCTTGCTGACATGCAGATTGCCTCCCCTCAATCTTTTTTATGTAAAATACTGATGTGCCAGTCACAAATGGATGGATGAACTTTGGAAGAATCAATGGTATTGATGAATCATAGATCATACAAGTCAACAAGACTGACACCAGCAGAGTGAATTCATTGCAGTCAATATTAAATTGTAATCATAATCAGACAAAGTGAGTTATGTATAATCAATAGCACAATTATGATAGTACGTAGGACTTGTCCTTGCAATGCAGACAGTAAATGCATTCAAACAGAATGCATTGTGTTTAACACAGCACGAGCACGTAGATGTACGTGCACTCATGCTCCTTAGTTATTTACAGTATCATACATTGTCTCTGGCCAATTACATATTTGATGATTTACCTTCACAGTTAATCACACCAAAGGTCAAAAACACTAATATACCAGTGACCCTTCATTGCAACATGTGCTCTCTAGCTCTAAGAGATTAATCATACACTGACAACATAAATTGTTGGAAACTATAGACGTGACCACTTTTGTTCTGAAATATGCTTGAAGGAGGAGTCAGGAGTAGAGCACAATAATGCTGCTAAATCCAGTGAGACAATGGCATTTGATTGTCCTTAGGTGTTCCCTATGATATTGGAAGGATTGTGGGATGTTTCAAAGCAGCAATTGTTGTTGGGGATCTAATAGTAAAGGCAAAAGTACCCAAAAATAATTATTAGTAAAATTTTAAAAATACTTTTACAAAGTTTTTTGAGATGATTCAGAAATTGTTTCCTTATTATTTCTTGAACAAATTTGTTGATTCTAAATGAAAGTAAAGCTGCATGTACAAGTAGATCCCCTAAAATACATAACATAGAAAAAAGATAGAAATGATACATTTTGCAGTAAAGTAAACCGAATGAAGCAACACCCCTAACTTAAAAGAGCCACCTAGCGTTAGGTTCTGCTCAAGGTCTCTTTTCATTAAAGGTCATTTTTAAGGTGGAAATAGCACAGGAGAAATAGTACAGATAATGAAGTGGTGAGCATGATAAATTGCATCCAGTTAGTTAGATATACCCTATATGAGTGTATCTACTGTAACACTGATGATTACATATGTCCACTATGTTCAACATTATCAGGCCCATACCCAGAACAACTGTCGTAGAAAGATTGCTGTTGGCCTAGGGTTGGGTGTTTCAGAGTCACTTCATATGTCATTTTAAATGAGTCAGGAAGAAATTATTGTTGAGCAGACAGGCAGTGATTTGAGAAAAACCAGGGATTGGAAACTGTGAGCTGGCATACTGTAGAGCAGCAAATCAGGAGGATATATCTGGGAGGTGGACAGGTATCTACACATGCCTACATGCCTAATAACCTTCGTACATATGTATGACCTCCTATAGTGTGGTTATGTGAATAACTGCACATTCTTTCCACAGCCTGTAGATAAACCATGTCATATTTTTCCTCATATTTGTGTTGCATACTGTTTATACTATGTTGACATTTTATATATGATCATTGTTACCATTATGTATATAATGGTCTTGGTAGGGTTTGCATTTTTTTTAATTGTATGCTATTTTGTATGTTTTGTATTTATTATGTACATCTAAAAAATATTTACAACATCCAATACCTAATTTTCATACATTGTAATTATATCCTTTGTGCTGCAGGTCTTATTGATCTACCCAAAGCTTTTGATTTGGTGAATCATGGTCTTTTCTTGCATAGCTTCAAATATAGCTTTTAGTAACCCTGTACCATATTGGTTTTTGAGCTATTTGACTGGGAGAACTCTTTGTGTGCCCATAAACAATTATAACTCTGAATCTCTGTTCCTCAAGGATCCATATTGGGACCATTTTTATTTCCTATAAAAGATCTTGATGTAGGATTAAATCTAGCAGAGCTAAAAAAAAAAAAAAAAGGAAGGAGGGCCAGAGGGCCACATTATTTGACAATGGAACCAACTTTGACACAACTGATCCTGCTTGCTGCCTATTTTTTATTTTCCTGAAAGCCTGGTTCTGAGAAAAAAACTATAAACAGTGCATTGGAAATAAGTGAGAAAAAGAAGCAGGTTCACTGAGGAGACAGACTGAACTGAAATTGTCACAATTTATTATTGAATTTGGGAACGGGCAAAAGCACTATAGTGATGTGCAGTGTGTAGTAATAACATAACGTAACATAGTTTGAGTTACATTTTGCTTCACAAACAGTAACTACAGCAGGGGTTGCCATAACCTAATTTTCATTTTCCCAGGAGCTCCCACCTGATGGATAACAGAATTGCATAGTGAAAGCGAGACATATATAGAACCAATCTTAACACTGATGGGGTCATTACCGTAAAGCTGTTACATTGGGCAATCAGTGTACTTCCACTTTAAAATATAATTCATTAAGAAAGGAACAAAACAGAATGTGTAGCCAAAGTGTTGTGGCCTGGAGAGCTTAATTTTAAGTCGTCAGGCCAGGATGTGGCTGTACCAGTCTGGCTTGGTATGTTTGGCCCTTAAAAATGCATTAGCCAGGTCTGGGTCAAATTTTTGGTTTCTGTACACAATATGAGACTGTATTGTCCATTTTCCTCTAAGTTTTACACCTTAACTGCAACTGAATTATACTTTGACCCCAAATACGCTATAAGACATGTCCAATGGAATTCTGGCCTTGATGGAATGCAGATTTTATGGTGGTAATCATTTTACTGTGTAGAAAAAAATTAAAAAAAAGGGAAATTTGGAACTTGAAGTCATGTAACCCTTTCCTCAAATAAAAAATGATATGAAATCATGGTAGAAAATATCTGGATCAGGATATATATATATATATATATATATATATATATATATATATATATATATATATATATATATATATATATATATATATATATATATATATATATATATATATATATAGCATCATGTGATTGGTCTGAAACTGCAGTTCTGTTTATACATCATTAGATTAATTTGAGTTTATTTACCTACATTTAATAACCTAATAGTTCCTTAAAAAGACTTTCATAATTCAAGTCAAACATACCAGCATTAATAGAATAATTAAATAGATTATATAGATTATTTGCACAGCACCAAAAATCACAATTACAGTTCATATATTTAATTCAGGCTGCTATCTCTCTCTCTCTCTCTCTCTCTCCTTCTCTCTCTCTCTCTCTCTCTCTTTCTCTCTCACACACACACACACATACACACACACACACACACGCATGCACACACACAGGATTTATACATCTCAAAGAGATATTAAAATATTTCCAAGAGTGAATATAATCATCAAAACAAGCTCTCTGTCCCTTCAATGCCTGTGACTA